>RJWJ010031220.1:0-19360 GCA_004363605.1 Indri indri
GTTATCAAAACTGGCTTTATAGTCAACGGCATGCTTATTTCTTGTAAGGTTTCTGATGAACTGCTTGACTTCAGTATGTGGTTCAATTTCTGTCTGTGTGGCATCATTTTCCTTGACTGTGAGTCAAGGAAAAAATGCTTGCATGTTTTAACAAAGTGTGGGAAAGTGAAGATCCCTAGACGTGTGCCTCGAGTCTTTACAATGTTCTATTCCCTTTCTTGTTCAATGACAAGAACCATTATAAGTTTTCTCCTTTCAAAAGAAAATGTATACGTTATAAATAAAATATTTGACATTTATAGAAAATTTAAACAATAAAAAATATATTTCCAGAAAAACTTTAGTGATTAATTTCTTACAAATCTTAGAAAGTCTTTGAAAGAGAAAAAAAATGCCCTTAAAGACAGTCTTCTACTTGTTGATGGTCAATTCAAATAATTTGACCAAAAGTAGAAAGTCTTATAATTTATAACTTACTGTGGTGACTTATTCAATCTTCATGTGACAAATATTGTTCATATTAGAAAAATAACCCTTGCATCATTTTCTTTTTCTTTTCTTTTTTTCTTTCTTTCTTTTTTTTTAGAGACAGAGTCTCTCTGTCATCCAGGCTGGAGTGCAGTGACCCAATCATAGCTCACTGCAATCTCTAACACCTGGGCTCAGGCGATCCTTCTGCCTCAGCTTCCCAAGCAGCAAGGACTGCAGGGTGTGCCACCACACCCAGCAAATTTAAAAAAAAATTTTTTTTGTAGAGATGGAGTCTCGCTATGTTGCTAAGGTTAGTCCCAAACTCCTGGCCTCAAGTGATCCTTCCGCCTCGGCCTCCCAAAGTGCTGGGATTACAGTCATGAGACACCGTGCCCAGCCCCCTCTTATCATTTCAGACTCAAGCAGGGATTGAAAATGATGATACTGACATCCCATAATAACTTTTGCAAACTGAAGACAATAAAATCTTGTTTTATGTATCTTTATGTCTTTGTGCCCAATTCATTGAGAACGTAGTAATACTTAGGAGCCTCAACAAGTTCAAAAGGCAGAAAATAACATTTCACACAGGCTCTGTACTTTAATGGCTCAGCAGCTTGTTGAGAAAAATACAGCTTAAAGCATTGAAGATTTTAAAATACAGGTTAATTGTAGCCAAGACATTCAAAATTGAGTACATTTACCAGACTAATGCAGTAAGACTTTCCTTAACAATGTTATTATTTAAAGGGGATGATTCTTGTTTCTTGTATTCTCAGCTGAGGTTTTTAATTTCTTCCATTTTGGATGCTTTTAGAAGGTGACTATTTTAATTTTGATCTCCAGATTGCTGGATATAACTCTTCCCCTCCTATTTTCTCATCTTGCAAACTGTACCAGTACATTTTCTTTGGTGGAGATTTATCTTTCTTTTCTAATGAATTGTCAAGCATTAGCAATAGTGTGAAGAAATGGGCATGCTCTTATCTCATAAATGGACATCACTTTTCTGAAGAGAAATTTGACAATAGGAGAAAAACTCTGAAAAACATACCTATCCTTTGACCTAGTAATGACATTTCTAGAAATTTACCTGAAGGATTTGGTCAGGATGTGAACAAATATTTATTTATGGGATATTATTCACAGTTAAAATAGATTACACATAATATGGAAATAATCCAAGAGTCAAATATTAAGAGAATTGGCTAAATTTATTACACTATATCCATGTGATGGAATTTGAAGTAACCATGAATAATCATGCTATATAAAAATACCTAGTTATAGCAGAAAATGTAATGTCAAACAAAATACTTTGTTAAATAAAAAAGCAGGTATCAGTGTGAAAAGAATGATCCTAATTATGCTTTTTAGAATTTTATATCTGCATAATGAGAGTATGTGCACATGTTTAGAAGGCTGTACACCAAAATATCAACAGCTGTATCTTTTGAAAGGGGGATTGTGCGTGATTTTCACTTTATATTTTCTGCTCTTTTGTATTTTTAGAGTTTCAAAATGAACTTATTTTACTTCTGAAATTTGAAAAACACACTAATAAATTTTTAAAAGAACGTTTATTCAATGTAAAAAATACGAATGCACTTAATGCCGTTAAACTATACACCTAAAATGGTTAAAATGGTAAATGTTATGTCTATTTTTATTACAATAAAAATATACATTTATTAGAAAATGTAGATGTCCTTGGGTTTGCCAATGACTTTTTAGATACAATGCCAAAAGCATAGTCCAGATAAGAAAAATTTGGACTTCATTAAAATTAAAAACTTCTGCTTTGAGAAAGACATTGCCGAGAGAATGAAAAGACAAGCCACAGCCTGGGAGAATATGTTTACAAAACACATATCTGATAAAGGACTAGTATCCAAAATATATAAAGAACTCCCTTTTTTTTTTTTTTTGACTAGTCAAGTATAGTAGTGAGAAGGAGGGAAAGTAGTAGAGCAAGGAGTTCAATCTGTAACTGACTGTGAACAATCAAGTGAGATAACTCACTACCTGCGGACCAGCCAAAGAACTCTTAAGATTTAAGAGTTCTTAAGCACTAGGAAAAAGGAAAAATAAGATGCCAATGGTATTCATTTAACATAAATAAATAGAGAACTCAATTTAAAAAAATGGGCAAAAGATCTGAATAGACCTTTACTAAGGAAGATATATAGATGGCAAATAAAGCATATATAAAAAGATGCTCCACATTATATATCATGCAAATTAAAGCAACAATGAGACGATATACACCTATTAGAATGGCCCAAATCCAAAACATGGACAACACCACATGCTGGCAAGGATGTGGAGCAACGGAAACTCTCATTCCTTGCTGGTGGGAATGAAAAATGGTCCAGCCACTTCGGAAGGCAGTTTGGCAGTTTCTTACAAAACTAAAAATAGTCTTGCTATATGATCCAGCAATTACTCTCCTTGATATTTATCCAAATGAGTTGAAAGTTACATACACACAAAAACCTGCACATGAATGTTTATAGCAGCTTTATTCATAATTGCCAGAACTTGGAAGCAAGCAAGACGTCCTTCAGTAGGTGAATGGATAAAACAAACTGTGGTACATCCGGGTGATGGATTATTATTCAGGGCTAAGAAGAAACGACCTATTAAGTCATGAAAAGACATGGAGGAAATTTAAATGCATATCGTTAGTGAAAGAAGCCAATCTGAAAAGGCTACATACTATATAATTCCCACTATAGGACATTCTGGAAAAGGCAATACCATGAAGATAGTAAAAAGATCAGGGCTGCCAGGGGTTCTGGGGAGAGAAAGGGAGGGATGAATACCTGGAGCACAGGGGATTTTAGGGCAATGAAGTTATTCTGTATGATATTGCATTGATAGAAATATGTCATTATACATTTGTCAAAACCCACAGAATGTACAACACAAGGAAGGAACCCTAATGTAACCTATGGACTTCAGTTAGTAACAATGTGTCAATATTGGCTCACTTAAAAAAAAACAGAAAAAATTACATTAAAATATTATTTATCTTGAAAAAATATAATTATTAACCAAAATAAAAGTCATTGTTTTCTATCACAATTCTTCTTTTAAAATATTCGTTTCCATAATTACCCTTTGGTTACTTAATGCTGTGTGGTATAATAATTTATGGTGCCTGACACCAACCTCTAGAAATTTTCAAGCAGAAAATTTTCATATTATGTAACAGTAATTTGATCACTGATTCAGTAAGAGTTCCAAGTCCCATCATTTTTACATTTCGATTAAATAATTTCATCATTGTAATAAATAATCCATTTTCAGTTTGGGGGTCTAATTTCTCAAGATTCTAATGTTTCAATAGAAACCGAGGGCAAAACACACGCATGAACCTTAAGGGTTCTGTCATTTCTGATGATAATATAGCACTAGGAAAAAGGAAAAATAAGATGCCAGTGGTATTCATTTAACATAAATATATTTAATATTCTCTGTGAATACACATGCAGATGTAGTTTTCCCAACTTGGATAGGTCACCTGGGAAGCATGTTGGGACTTCAGTACTAGCCCTGGGAATGAGATGGATCCTTCTACCCAATAACAGAGCCAAACAGTATGAACTGCAGTGTCAAGAGTGATGTGGCCAATCAGTCTTGATTCAGACTTACTTTTTCCAAGGGATCTGCTCAGGTGGGTAGAAGAACACACCAGAAGGGGCCTCCTGGCAGCACTATTACTCAATGATACATGAGCTCACAAGGCTTCTGAGTTTCAGCAAAACATTCATCAGCTGGAAGTATGAGAGTTGGAGTTAACTTTTGAGGAAAGGAAGCTGGACAGAGCTGGACACCTTGGAAGGATCTCAGGTAAATGGCATGAATTGAGCCGAAGATCCCAGTCCCCTCAGAGAATCTGCAGTGGAATCAGGTAATCAAAGTAAAAAATCAGTCATTTCTGCAAAGCAAACACAGTAGCTCATGGGCTCATGGGCTCACAGCAGTCGTAGTGAACTCGCTGTTGTGCTCCCAAATGACTTAGGGACTGCATGGGGCGTGGCTGTCTGGGCCGTAACAACTCCAAGAAGTGGGGGAACTGATACTAACGCTACCTTTATTTTTACACATCTCTGTTTGTTTGATGTTAAGATATTAATTTAGTCCATAGAGTAAAACAATGACTTGCATACTGTCATGAGAGCAATTATACCCATTAGATGTCGGTCTTCAGGATTCAGCGTTGCCTGGAGCTATACATTTTGAAATGTCAGGTACTTTTCCACATAAGTTGGCAAGTCTTCCAGCTTGCTGTTTGATGTTGCAAG
The DNA here is from genome assembly GCA_004363605.1 of Indri indri. Lineage (NCBI taxonomy): Eukaryota > Metazoa > Chordata > Mammalia > Primates > Indriidae > Indri > Indri indri. The sequence continues at coordinate 4,782 of RJWJ010031220.1, forward strand.
CAGGTGGTTGGTGTGTTAGATCAGTAGATAACTCACATCTTTATCCTATAGGGATCGCTGACACTGGCATGAAACAGCTTGTTAAATTTGGCACTCTACATCACATATGCGGCCTGCTAAACAAGTATTACACGAAGAGAAGATGCATTGTATCTTAAAACTGTAGAATAGTACATCTAGAAGAAATGCTAAATACCTGAACTTGCACTGTCACTTTACATGTATTCCTATAAACACTGTAAAATCCTAGAGGGCAGAGAAAATGTCTCATTTATTTCCACCTAATCAATATGACCTACTTCTTTGTACTTGGCATGCAAAATAATTTAGATTATTTACATTATAATCTCTCTGAGAAGGAAACTCTCTTGTTTACTGCAAGCAGGTCTTTGCTCCCCAAAGTCCCTCGTGCTAAGGTCAAGGACCCCAGGGGTGTGGTGCCTACTATGTCTAAGGGGCCAATGTTGCTTACTATTGCCTCAAAAAGTAGAAAGGGAAAATTGGCCAGATCACCAGTGGGTCTTTTCATTGCTCAGTAGTGTCACTGTGGGAACACAATGCCTGGTCCTCCGCAGGTGCTGGGATATAGAGGTGGGCTGGGGTTCTTGATATTAAAAGCTCCTTCAGGGATACTTCATGCACATAGAAAGACTCCTTGCCCCCGAGATGTTCAGGAAGTGTTCTAGTAATATCCAAATGTGTGCATAGAATTAGCTTCCACCTATCCCATCTGTTTCTATCCTTATAATGATCTCTTGTATAAGGGGACCTTTTGCCCTTCCTTGCACCTACCCTTGGTTAGGACCATCCTGGTTCATCCTAATAATGCTTTAGTGATTCTGAACCTCCTAGAGAAGAAGGCTGACTCCCATTCCCCCTTTTCCCAGAAGGCTTCTTGGCTTTAGGAAAATCTTCCCATCTCTTAGGTTCCTTGTGATTGGCAACATTCTTTGCTCACAGTTCTTTGTTTCTCCCTTCTTTTGCTACGTGTGGAATATACCTCCCATCTCCAAGAATGTCGAGGTTGGCCATGTAACTTGTTTTTGCTAATGGAATAAGAGTAGCAGCGACAGTTTCAGCTCCGAGCTGAGGTCTTATGATTCCTGCCAGCCCTCCAGCACCTCTGCCATCCACTCATAGGAAGGATGTGTCCTAAGCAGCTGCTGTTCCCTTATCCTATGTTTTAGAATGGAAGACCAGTGGAGTAGACTTGAAACTGACTGTGGCCTGAGCCAACCCCAGCTGAACCCAGTTAAGATCAACAACCCCTGCAAAGGCTAATTGATCTCCAGACTGATGAGCAAGAAGTAAATGTTAGTTGTTGCATATCACTGAGATTTTTGGAGTTGTTTGTTATTCAGCATTAAAGCAGTCATTGCTGATAAAGAACTTGTACTTCATATACCAGTGAGTGTGGGGGAAAGAGGGCAAGGCACTGATGGAGTTTTACGCACAGGATGCTTATTAGAGAGTCCCCTTGGGATCAATACCTGTGGATAGTATGTAAGCAAGCAGGATTGGATGTAGAAAGAAGTTGACACTGAAAAGCCAGCCTAACAACAGCCTTTGCTGACTCCATGGGAGCTCTGGAGATAAAAATGGGCCATAAGTAATGTTCCACATTGGGCCAAATGATCAGGCCTTTATACACTTGCTGCTATCAGTCATTGGGTAAGGGCTGCCCCAGAGAGGGTGTGACCTTGGGGGAGGTGGCTCTTTGCAGCTGATGCAGTCTCTGAAGGGTTGACAGCAGAAGACTGACTGACACCAACACTCTTAGAAGCTGGGCAATGAGTTGTTCCTTGAAGGAGGCCTGGGTAGTGCCTCCTCATGTCTACCATGGCTCCCTTGGACCCTCGCTATGGCAGAACAGCTCTGGATTACTCCTTCCCCCAGAGCAGTAACCACATGTACATCTACCTGGCAAAAAGGGCTCATTCTGATAAATTTCCTTACACAAATACAAGGCTGGTAATTTTTTTTTATTATGTTGCAACTTGAACCAAAAATTCTTCTTAGGAAGAAAATCATCATGCGGGAAATTCCATGATAACCTGGTTGGAGTAAATGGTGAGACTCCGGGGCTGGAGTCAAGGCCACAGAGGCGATGGCTAAATTGCAGGGTGTGAAAAAAGGAGAGAAATTTGTTTTTAACTCTTGAGGAAGAGGGAGCAGATATGGGAGTCCAGAGAGAGGACTAAACCAGGTGGCAGAAAATGGGCACTTCTTGAGGGGAAGGGACAATGAAATGACCTCATGGCTGACTTCAGATATTCGCAGAAATTGCCTTCATGGAGACTTGAATTCCCATTTGTTTGAAGCAAACTGTGAGCAGCTTTTTGAAAAATAATATTTCGACCTACCAAATGAATAAAAGGATAGAGAACGTATTAAATATACATGTACATGCACAACCTAGAATTAACAACTATCAACATCTAGCTATATTTTCTTCTGATCTTCAAAATTTTTTAATATAGAAATTTTTACAGAGATAATGAGAGCCACTTTGTTCTTCTTTCTAATTCCACTCTCCTCCCTTCCCCAGAGGTAACCACTAAGCTGGAATTGAAATATATTCACCTTATCCATAGTTTTATACTTTTACTACAAATGTCTGAGGTAATAAAACATATATAGTGCTGTTCTGTGTGTTTTAAGATTTGCAGAAATAGTGTTGTGCTGAGTGTGCTGTTCTGCAAATTGCTTTTTTCTTTCAATTTTATGCTTCTAAGATATAGCCATGTTCACACATGTACATTTGTTTCATTCATTTTACCTCCTGTGTAGTGTTCCACTGCTTGATTAAACAGCTTTTTATCTGGTCCTGGAATAATAACGAATTATGTTGTTTTAAATTTTTTTTCTCTTACAACCAATTCCGCAGTAAATATCCTTGAAGAGTTTCTCTAGGGCAGATACCTTGAAGAGAAATTGCTGGATCCATGGGGCATTGCTCCTTCAACTTTTTTGTTATTAATAAGATTAAAATGGCAATTTCCTAGCCTAAACCTCATAAGTGCTACCTCATTGGGCCTTCCACTGCATTTCTCTGCAGAGCTTGTCACACAGTGACTGACCAAGAGTAGTCATGTAATAAATGTCTCTTAAGTGAATGCATTACATATGAAGAAACTCAGAGAAACTAAGGTCTAGAGAGGTAAAGTGACTTTCATAGTCATGTAAGTAGTGACAATGATATCTCTAGAATGCACATTTTTGGACTCCAGGGCTGTCCCATAAGGCCCAATTAGAAGTAAATATGCTTCTTCAACTCTAGTCCCAATTAGAAACTGAAGGAGAGTATCATCAGACAGCCAGTTGCCTTCATATTAAGTACTTGTTCCCATAACACATTTTGGAAGGTCAAGAATTATGAACATTTCAGGTTAAACAATAAGCATGAGAACAAATAAATCTTCTTCAGGAAAGACTTATCTGAGGCCTATTTGGGCCAATATCTATCACCTCCATCTCCCATCTGGGTGTATATTTATTTATTTTTTATTTTTAAAAGCAAACCTGGGATTGAGCAATAAGTAAATGAATAGTAAATGGTGGTAGCCAGGTGTCTCACAAAGAAAAGAAGGCTAGAAAAAAAACCATATGATACTAGAGTTGAAGGTATCAGTGTGAACTCATGTTTAGCTTAATATACACACAATGGGTTAATATAGAAATAATTACAGGTGTGTGTGTGCACACAAGTTAGTATACACACACACGTATTTTCAAGCTCTGTTTGCTTGAAGGCCCTAGAAACAATAATATCCCAATAGCAACAAGCACACCTAGTACCCAGATCTTGGTTTGTAATACCGTTTTCTAATAACTAGGGCTCCTTGGAGAAACTACTGATTCTCAGGCTGGGGCAGGGAATATACAAGATATGCCTGGAGCATCTTGTTGTGCCAGAAAGTAAGGAAATACTAAAAACAACAACTACAAAAAACTCCTGGGGGTATGTTAAAGGAACATAGGAACCAACCTAAAGAGCTCCCAATGGCCAAAGCTGGAACGCTTCGAGCAACAAAATAAATAATGTAGCAGTGGCTTATAACCCAAAGTATAAGATAAATACCCGTGAGTTTATACTCACTGAAATAAATGCTTGAATAAATGAACGAATGAGAAAACCAAATCTCCTGGACAGAATTCCAAATAATTTATGTAGATACTGGCCCCTCAAGAAAGCACAATGTAATTCCCTGTCCCTTTAGTGTAGGCTGTGCCTAGTGACTCCCCTCTAAAAAGTCAAGTATGGAAAGAAGCAAAAAGCAGCAGTTTTACAGTGGAAACACCTAAGAAACACTATTTCGGCCATATGCACAAGTTTCCTATTATCAGTGATGTCATGTTGATAGTACGTGCCCTTGATATATTGTGATAAGAATGGCACATTGTGGTCTTCCTCCCCCAAACCCTAACCTCATTCTTATCATGAGAGAAACATCAGACCGACCAAAAAGAGAGACATTCTCCATCTGCAGTCACCAACCCCCGGGGCTGCAGAGCTCCGCTGTGCCCCACCCCCACTCCTCCATCCCCACCCCCCCATGGAAAAATTGTTTTCCATAAAACTTATTAAGGGGGGGGCACACAGCAGGAGGTGAGCAGTGGGGAGTGAGCAAAAGCTTCATCTGTATTTAAGTATTTACAGCTGCTCTCCTCCCCATCTCTGGCACCACTGCCTGAGCTCCACCCACCCCTCCACCTCCCCATCCCCCCACCTCCTGGTCCATGGAAAAATTGTCTTCCATGAAACCAGTCCCTGCTGACAAATAGGTTGGGGACTGCTGTTCTACATCATCCCTGAACAGTTCTCGGGACTGTCGAAGTCATTGAAAACAAGGCAAGTCTGAAAAACTGTCACGGTCTTGCAGACCCTAAGAAAACATGACAATTCCATGTAATGTATCCTTGGTGGGACACTAGGCCAGAAAAAGAACACTAAGTAAAAACTAAGGAAATCTGAATAAAATGTGGACTTCAGTACATATCATCCTAATGTAAGATGTAACAATAGGAGCAACTGAATATGGAGTATATGAAAAGTCTCTACTATTTTCCAACTTTTCTGTAAGTCTAAAACTATTCTAAAACAAAAAGCTCATTTAAAAAAATCTAGGACTTAGAAAGGAAAGGAGGCGATTAGCTTTGTTTTCTATTTGTTTTTACATTATTTTGTCCTCCAGTAGGTGAGAATAGTAATTTGTCGCCTATTTCTAGTTTATAAGATTGGTCACTGCAGTAAAAGGCTGCCTCCGTCCAGCCAGATGGAGCACGTACAGGTCCCCGGGATCCAGTGCTGCCGATGCTTCTCCAGCTCTTTGGTGTGCAGTTGCCTTTGACCAGTGCTTTGGCTGCCTTCCTCAATGTGGCAGGTGGCTGGCTCTCCCAGGCCAATTCACAGCCTGAAGATTTCCTTAGCTAAATGGAGGAGAAATGTTGATGGTATCCTTGCCAGTCCCATTGATATTCCAAAATATTAAAGGGAAAGGGCCTCATTAGAGGAGTCTTGCATTTGTTTCTAAAGAATATTCTCTCATAGACACTTTTAGGTGTGTTCCCCTCCCATAATGATTTGCACTCCCTTGAATATATTTTATAATACCTCTTCTTCTCCATTCACTGGGCCTAGAGGTGAGTACATGTGTCATTTTCATAATATGTGACCCTGTCTCTCTGGCCATCACTGATTGGGTGGATTGGTGGTAGCTTCTGGGCATAGCGGGCCAGTCAGTATCCTTTCCTGAGTGTCGAGAATTGGAGCTGAGATTTCCATCTCTGAACTGAATTGCCCTCTTGAGCTGAGCTGTTGAGAACTCTTGGGAGCTATGACACAATTATCTTTATCCATGTTGGTTTCCTGATGCTTGTAGCCAAAAGTATTCTCAGTGATGTAGACCAAACCTTTTGAAATGAGTATGGAAGGGAGTGAGAAAGGAAGATAATATAAAGATGTGCCAAGTTTTGTGCTGGGCAATTTGTACTTATTAATATTATCCTGAGAATATTTGTGTCTTCTAAAATAAAATTTGGCCCAATATCATCACGGGATCTATATCATCATCAGAACCTTGATACAGCTTCAAGACTTAAATATCAGAGTGTTCATCAAATATGTTGATAGAGTACGAGTTCTACCTTTCTCATTCTAAACCATTTCTGGCATATTTACTGTCATAGACATACATTGTTTCGGCTCTACATTGTCCTTTCATTGATCTTCTGGTATCCAAATCCCTGATTTTCCTTGGGGAACCTATTCTGCCTGGATTTAGTCATGCTTAAGGATGGTCTAACTCCAGACTTTTTCAGTTTACATGAGCCAGTAAAAATTCCTTTGTTGAATCAGTTTGAGCTAGGTTCTCACCACTTGCAATTGAAAGAGTCCTGTTCAATGTACTTAGTAAAAGCACATGTTAATGTTATCTACGGGCTCATTTCCTCTGTAAACTCTTTGACTCAGCTCTAAGGCTTCCCTTATTTCCCTACTCTCCCCTTCCCTACCTAAAACCAGCCTCCTATCTCACGTGTGTGTGTGTGTTTGTGTGTGTGTGTGTCTGTGTGTATCTTCCAGCAGGGCATTGGTTTAAAAGCACACATAATTTAAGAAACATTAAGGCTGGTCAGTTTTAAAGCTTGGCTAACAAAAGGTGGTTTAAGTGCTTATTAAAAATACTTCTTCTCAATTTCTGTATCTCTCTGTCAAAGATAAGTCTGAGCATGAATCTTGGCATGTGATCAAGATGATAACCCACATTTTCAGAGCAAATATAGTTTATGGTGTACTTTCCTGGGTGTTATTTCATTTTGTCTTTAACAAGTGAAGGAGGTGTTGTCCTCATTGCTATGATGAGAAATGAGATTCAAAGAAGTTAAGGGACTCACTCGTGGATCCACAATTATGGCTGAGAGCTACATAGGATAGTGTTTCCAACGTGCCAAACACCTTTCATTTTTTAACCCAATATTGGACATATTGTATTACATTAGCATTTTATAGATAATATAACTGAGACAAAAATATCAAATGGCATGGCCAAGGTCATATCATAGGCATGTGCTATTCTATGTGTGTTAATCAGCAAAACAAAGTCACCTGACTTTTGTACAGTATTATGAAATACAGTAATGTGGCAAAACCCAACAATTACAAATGAGAATGATCCTTGACCACTTGGGAAGATCATCAAACTAGAATCTGAAAGTATTATTTCTTCTTAGCACTCCAACCATGGTGCATAAGGATTTATTTATTTTGCTTAAAAATTTCACTATTTTAACTAGCTGTAACTAAAATCATTTGCAGAATAGCACATATGATTGAAATATTTTAGAACTTTCAGATGGAATACCTAGCTCTTTTTACTTTCCATTCTTAAAAGTTAATTAACCTACTGTATTCCCCAATATTAATATCTTTAATTTTAAACAATTTCGAGTTTAAAATTATTATTAAGCTTGCCTTTGTGGAAATAATATTTCATGGATAATATGACATGTATAGATAACTTTAAAAACAGTATATTTCAGGTCTGGTGCGGTGGTTCACACCTGTAATCCTAGCACTCTGGGAGGCCGAGAGGGGTGGATAGTTTGAGCTCAGGAGTTCGAGACCAGCCTGAGCAAGAGTGAGACCCTGTCTCCACTAAAAAAATAGAAAGAAATTAGCTGGACAACTAAAAATATATAGAAAAATTAGCCAGGCATGGCAATGCATGCCTGTAGTCCCAGCTACTCGGGAGGCTGAGGCAGTAGGATTGCTTGAACCCAGGAGCTTGAGGTTGCTGCGAGCTAGGCTGATGCCATGGCCCTCTAGCCAGGGCAACAGAGTGAGACTCTGTCTCAAAAATAAATAAATAAATAATGGTATATTTCAAAGAGTAGAAATATATTCTTACAAAGGGTAATTGGACCAGAAGTGAGGCTGAAAGGTATGTGTGTGTATGTATGTGTGTGCATGCATCTATATGTGTATGCATCTGTGTGTGTGTGTATAAAATCGTGTAGCTTTACTGATCAATAAGTGCCCTTAAGGAGTAGATCTGGGCTTTCAGTGATTTTTTATAAGATTATAAATAATGCCTGATGATTAAAGCAATTTGAATTACGTATCAACATTTCCAAAGAATTATTTGTTCTCTTCAATCAAGTTTTTTAATTATTACTTTTTTGTATGTTTCTCCTTTTCCAAATTGTGAAATGATACTGATTTTTGCACATTAATCCGAGAAAATAAATTTGCCACAGTAATCTCTGTGGCAGTCTTACATGGGAATTCCATCTTCCTGGAAAGGTGACACCTGCTAACTTGGCAGTCTCTCAGGTTACAACTCTTAGGTTATTTTCCAACTCCTGTCCTGAATAGCAAAGGCCAAGGTGTGGGGAGACCCAACACCCAGGGCTAAATCCAGAATCAGGCTAGGCAGAGAGAAAGGTTGGTCTAAGGAACTGGGCAGAGAAGTGAAAACAAGGTAGGAGACTAAAGAGCAGGATCCGGGACACCAGAACTGGGTGAGCACATTTTGGATGAAAGCTGCATGGAAGGAAGGGAAGCCTCCCTGAGGTGCGGAGCCCATAGGGGCCTTTCTTAGGAAGAGCTGGTATAGGGTAGATTATGGATTGTTCTATAGTGGAATTTTGCTTGAATACAAACAAGCGAATCGTTGCTTCCTGTTTCCAACAACAATTTATTTTGGAAAAATTCAAACACTCAGAATAGTAGAGAGAAGAGAATGATAAAGCCCCATGTACCATCATCTCACTTCAACAATTGCCGTAATTTTGCTGATTTTCACTTATTTATCCCTTCCCCATTTCTTCATCGGTCATTCTTGCTGGAGTATTTTAAAGCCCACACCAGACATCAGGCATTGCATATTCTTCATCATGCATCTCTAATGGGTACTTCATGAAGCATTTGTAATTGACTTAAGTACACAGATTAAAAAATTAAAAATACAGTTTAATGTTATGTCATACCAAGTTTATATTAAAATTCCATGAGTGCCTCAAAGGCGTTGGTTTGGATCAGGACCCAAACGAGATTCACATGTTGATGCTGGCTATTTTGTCACTTTAGTTTCTTTTACTCTATAGTTTTCACCCTGCCCAGCTCCTCTTTTTCCAAGCCTTTGATTTGTTAAGGAAACTGGGTCATTTACCCTGAAGCAATGTCCCATATTCTGGATTCTGTCACTTAACTCATTCCTCCGTCACTCTTATTTCCTCTAAACTGTGATGCAGACATACTTGATTGAATTTAGATTACTTTTTAAGGCAAAAATATGTCATAGGAGGTGCTATAAATAAAATATTTATATCCCATGGGCCAAATAGGATCTGTAGAAATGGTTTTATTTGGCATACTTTTGTTTTGTTTTGTTTTATTTAGCTCATAGAGTTAAAAAAGAAAATGTCAGATTCATTTCTGAATCAATCTGGGTTTTGGCAGGAAGCAGATGGCACTCACTCTCAATCAAACTCTTTATGAAGGTATGAACGGAGTTAAGGGAAGATCACAGAACATGGCAAACACTCTGGTGCTTGTAACTGCAGGGAGCCGGTACAATCCCGTGCCTGGAAGGGCTTCCGGACAGAAGTCTCTGGTAGAGGATCATAGCCATGGCCAGCCCAACCCACTCCAATCCTTGCAGAGAGGGAGGTGGAAAACGAACCCTTCTTCCTCAATGTTCTCTCTCCCCCAGTAACCTGGCTGGTGACTCCCACTCGAGGAGGCCAACAGGAAAGCAGAGGGCAAAGAAGTTCATTGATGCCATCCCTAAAAGCCATCTTCCCTGCACAGGGGTGGGCCAAGAAGGATGGAGAGTGGATCTGGAGGGGCATACGATTGCCAGCACTCACAAATTAAAAGATTTTTATATAAAGTTCTGGATCTCCAGCCTCTCTCATCATAGAGATGACTGGGCAGCCCTGAGTCCTAATGTTGACAATTGAGTAGTGCTAAGTGGTGGATGCCCTATGTCAAGACATAGGAATGGTACTGTGGATCCCAGATAATTCCTAGGAAGAAAAGGAGAGGAGAAAGGAGAGAAGTCTGGAACTGGACTGATTTGCTTATCTAAAAGAAACTGAGATTTTTAATTCAGAAGGGGTTGAGTTTGCTTTGCGTTGGCCAGATTACTTTTCTTTTCTTTTCTTTTTTTACCACCCCCACCCCTCAGATTACCTTTTCTGCTATTAGAAGAAATAGAATTTCATAGGAACTTAGCTCAGTTTGATTAGAGAAAAATAAAGAATCAAAATTTTTGCACATGAATATTGCATATTAATATGAAGTGTGATTATCATTATGGTAACAAGAAAAAGAATACAGAAAACAAATCCTCACATATTAAGAGTTGTGCTGAGTATACGCTTTGGCTACACATCAAATGCCAGTACTAAAATGGATGTTTTGCTGAGGACGGTAATCTTATTTCAGGATAATTTCTGGCCTTCAAGAATAACTCTGACTATAATCCTAGCACTTTGGGAGGCTGAGGCGGGAGTTTCACTTGAGGCCAGGAGTTCAAGACCAGCCTGAGCAAAAGCAAAATTCCATCTCTATAAAAAAATAGAAAAAGTAGCTGGGCATGATGGTATGCCCCTGTAGTCCCAGCTACTCAGGAGACTGAAGCAGGAGGATCGCTTGAGCCCAGGAATTCGAGGTTGTAGTGAGCTATGATGAGGGCACTGCATTCCAGCCTGGGCAACACAGCAAGACTGTTTCAAAAAAAAAAAAAAAAGAAAAAAAAAGAAAGAAAAGAAAAGAAAAAGAATAAACCTGAAAATAGTTACCTAAAAATAATTATTATGAAAATTTTATTTTGAAAAATATTAGTAATCAAATTAAGATTTTTAGTATTGTAGTATAATAATAAAAATTTATCAGTACCGCCATCTCCTAGGTTGTTACTAAGGTCACTATTCTGCACATTGCTGATATTGAATATATAAGGCCACCGAACACAGTTGCACAGGTTATATGCTATACAACACTAGGTAGTGCCATTCACTATGTGGGATCTGTAAATAGGCATTTTTCTCTGTTGCTTTCTTCTTTTGTTTATATAATTTATTATGTCTGGATTAAAGTTGATTACTCTTGGATGTTATTGTATATAATTTGAAAGTATTCTTCCTTGTGAAGCATTGAAATGTAAAGTCAGTATTGTGCTTTTAGCTTCCCCTCTAAGATGAGAAAAATTCATAAATAAGAATCTTTCTTTATATACTCATGGCCCAAATAGAAATGAATAAGATTACATACAATTCTTCAAAAGAATTTTTTTTTTTTTTTTTTTTGAGACATAGTATTGCTCTGTTGCCAGGGCTGGAATGCTGTGGCTACAGACAGCCCACCTCACAGCTACCTCAAACTCAAGCAATCCTTCTGCTTCAGCCTGCCCAGTAGCTGGGACTACAGGCATGCGCCACCATGCCTGGCTAATTTTTTCTATATGTTTTCTATATGTTTTTAGTTGTCTGGCTAATTTCTTTCTATTTTTTAGTAGAGACGGGGTCTCACTCTTGCTCAGGCTGGTTTTGAACTCCTGAGCTCGAGCAAGCCTCCCGCCTTGGCCTCCCAGAGTGCTAGGATTACAGGTGTGAGCCACCGCACCCAGCCTTCAAAAGAATTTAAGAATGCAATAAGTTAAGGTTATTTTATATAAAGTTATAAATGAAAGTATATCAAATAATTTTGCAGATATTAAAATTATGAATCTTGAATATTCTTTTATTATTCAAGATTTTATAAGATTTGTTGGCTCAGAAAGTTTATAATACTCTTCCTGAATGCCTCTAGCTACTGTCCTTTCTTAATATTCTTAAGTATTAATCTATTTTTCCTGTTCATCTAATTATTTGAAAATTCTCTTGTGCTCGTGTACAGAATTTTAGTAGCTTTAACTGTTACTTTTAATTCTGATAGCATGTTAACTTACTATAGTAATAATGCATTTATTTCAACTGACTAATAGAATTTCAGTATATAAGGCACATAGGGTACTTTTCACTTTATGTTACATGTAGAATAAAAGAAAATATTTAGAAAGTCACAAAAAATTTGAGTGACAGGTCTTATTGGCATAATTGAAGTTGTTATGCTGATTATGTATGGTAATGACCTACCTGAATATATGATCATTGGTTATGGACAAGTTCAAGAATATGAGAAATGTGAGTCAAAAGGGTAGTCAGCTGTTCAGTCTTCTGAAGTCAAAGATTGAAGCCAGAGCCAAAGAGTAAACTTTGGCAGAATATCGGGGGAGAAACCAAGGTAAGTGCATCCCTAATTGTTGCCTGAAAACATTATTCTTCTGCATAAACTTAAAAATAAATGGGGTATAACTATTACGTTTCCATAAAAATAAAAAATAAAAAAATAATAAGTGTATTACTTTGTAAAAATTCCTAGACATTAGGAAAGAAGTAGCTAACATGTATTGAGAATTTACTGTCTGGTTACTATGCTGAAAACTTCACCTTCATTGTCCAGTTTAATCCTCTAACAAACATGAGGTCAGCATTCTTATTATGCCCAGCTCATTGATAAGAAAACTGAAAAAGGATTTTTAACAAAGATTGTACTCACTGTGGGAGATCCACACCAGTTTAGGGTAATACAGGTGGAGATGAGTCAACCTGCTGAGGTCAGTAACTTGCCATGAGCTCTGGGCTTCCACACAGAGAAGGGGGAGAAAGGAGAATGTGTAACCATCCTAGACACCTGAGTATTCTGGGGGCTCATCACCTAACCCAACGGCTAGCAAATGCTGGGCAGAGTGAAGGCACAGAGAATGTGGGTAGAAAGCAAGAGGTGGGAATGATGAGAACCATGAGCAGGAGACAGAATTAGGAAGCAAACTTCTGTTCCCTAGGTAAGATGTTTGTATTTCTGCAGCCATTGCCTTGGGTCCTGCCCTTCTTATTTCTCTCCTGGACTATTGCACAAGACTGGAGATGAGAATCTTAAACCTAGGTTAGAGGCTGCAGACAGCACATAAAGAAACAGTCTCATGGAGTCAAAATAATTCTTCAACATTTCCCACACAGTGCAGCATGTATGGTTTTGTGTATACACTCTAACTAAACATGGAAGCTTGAGAACCACAGAGCTAACATAAAAGAAGGAAGAAAAAGAAAGTCCATTTGTCTGAGTGGTCAAATCAGGCCATCTTTAAGATGACTTTCAATTCCCTGTGTTAATGGTGAATGGGTAGGGAATTCCAAAGTGTTGACTCAGTGTCATGAATATTAAGCCTCTGTATCTTTAACGCATGCTAAACAATTTTCCTTCCTTGTTGTGACTGTAAGGATTTAAGGAGTCACATCTTATAAGGGGATTCAGTTCTAAAGTCTGAGCATAAATTAAACTAACATTACCGTTGTCCCAACTGTCTTAAATTTTTTTTCCCAGAATGCAAATCTAATCACATCAAATTCCTATATAAAATCCTTTCATAGATTGAGGTTCTGATCTTTGATTTCATTGTCAATAATTACAGGAGACAATAGATGGGTCCAAAGGCCACTCCCATCCCTAGTGGAGAGACATTCCAGGCCCATCCTCCCCCACATACAAACATGGGACCCAGTGGGGCACCAGTGGTAGTCTGGGGTTTGTTGTTAAACCCGATTAGGATCACCATTACCCTGGTTTTGTTAAGCCAAATGGGCAGTGCCACCTGATGGCTGCAGCCTCAATAGCCACAGATGGCATAACCCAGGGCCACTCATATATCAGAAATGGTACATGAATTTGTATCAGTCACATTGAAAACAAGGGTGTGCTGGTCCACGCGTTTGTACACTTACAAAGGAAGTGGGGAGGGGAGTGTGCTCACATTTGGGAACAGCTATTGACGGTGTTGGGCATCAGCCGTTTTGAAATCTGGCCCCTCTCAACTGTCCTACATCATGCTCTGCCCCTCCCCACGCACATCATTTACCTTCACTACAGGCAGCAGCCTGTGCCCCGGAGGGCACCTCCACTGCTTTCCAGGTCAGCACTTCCCGCCTCCAGTCCCCTTCCTCAGTCCTGCCTTCTAGAACTCCTCTTTGACGATCCACTCAAATAGCATCTCTACCAATTATTCTTTCCTGATTTACTGACCCTCTCTAAAGCACAGTTTCTTCCTCTTTTGACATCTCATTTAGATCAATTGTCACTTTTCTTAACTGCAATTTAATTATTTACAGGAAGAAAGGAAAAAAGGAAGGGAGGAAGGAAGAATAAAAGGAGGAAGGACGGTAAGAGCAGAGCTGGGACAGAAGGCATGAGGAAGGGGAGACAGAGGGAAAGAGAGAGGGAGGGAGGAGGAAGGGAAGGAGATAGAGGTGCAGCAGGGAGATAGTTTAGGTTGGGGGATAAAGACTGTTGCAAATGTCATCCGTGAGGCAGGCTTCTCTAAAATGGGTAGCGTCAGAGGATCGAAAGATCATTTCTCCAGCTACAGCTCCTTACTGTTCAGGAGTCCATAAAATTTCCTCTAGAACATCTGAAATCACGCACAGCTCATTCTTCAAGGTTTTTCTTCCAACTTGTTCCCACGCCAGTCAGGTTTATG
>RJWJ010031221.1:0-19371 GCA_004363605.1 Indri indri
CTGTATGGAACCCACGTCTCCTGCTTTCCGCCCCTGTCAGCTCTGAGCCAGGAAGGACCAAAGCCTTCTCTTCCTCCCCTATGAGAAGGGGCCAAGAATACTGCTGAGACACAGCACTTCAGCAGGTGGGTTCGCCGTATGTCTAGCTGTGGCTACCAACTTTCCATCTTGACCTCAGACCAGAGACCTCTCTTCCAAGCCCCAGATCCACGTATCCAATCTCCTTCTCAACATTCACTTGCAGGTCTCACAGGCATCTCAAAGTCAACACATTCAAGTCCCCCAAATGCAGTAATCTTTGAATCTTCCCCACTCCAACAGTGGCACCATCATCCGCTGCCTGTAAAAGCCAGAAATCTAGATGCCACCTTTGGCAACTACCTCTTTCCTACTTCTCATGGCCAATCCATCACTAAAATCTGTAGAATTTGCCCTCAAAATATGTGTGCCACCTCTCCCCACTTCCAGCTCCACTGTGAAAGGCCCACATCCCCCCATGCCTGGGGAAGTCTCCTCTGGCTTTCTCCGGGCTGACCCGGGAGGGCTGGGCACCATGGTCACCCAGGAACACCAGCACCCGCCGCTTCCTCAAGTTCACCCCTCATGAGTGTTTCCCTCCTCTCCCTTCCACTGACAGCACTCCCCCAGGCAAGCTTTCACCTTTCTCTTTTTCTCCCCTTTTCTTCCTACTTCTTCTCTCACTTCTGTTTTCATCTTTTATTTTGCTTCTTTCTCTTCCACTTCTCCTTGGTCTTGTCCATGTTTGTTCCCTTTCTCTCTCTCCCCTCACCCTCAGCTCCACTCTCTTCCTCTTCTTCAGACGTGACAGTTATCCAAAGTCAGAGTCGGCAGCGACCTCACCTGCCCTCTGACTGTAGGGATGCGGACTGCAAAGCTCAGGGTGGCAAAGCGACTCACCCGCGTGCTCACAGCAGTGGGCAGCAGGGGCAGCCTGGGGCTCAGATACCCCCAGCCCAGTGCAGCACTCTCCTCCACTCTTACGTCACTGCCTCACACTTTTCCTTGTCCCCCGTCCCTTTTCCCATGACTGTGGCCCTGTGCTAAAGACAGGGCTGGCCGTTCTTTGTATACCACCAATCAGTAATCAGGGTCCCTAAGTGTATCTCTTTCTCTCTCCCTCCCTCTCTGTCTCTCCCCCTCACACACACACACACACACACACACACACACACACACACACATTTACTGTGCATATGGACACCTGCACTCAAAGTCTCAGAGGAGAGTGGCTTCACCCTCTCCAGATGTTCCTTGTGCACCTTCCCGGGCCTTCAGTTCTGCTGATGAGGCTGATGCATTCTGTTGCAGTTGGACACACCTTGCAAAAATCCCCTTCAAAACCCCATTGCTCCACCACAAAGGATTTACTAAAACACCATGAAGAAGGTGTCCAAAGGAGATATGGGGGTGTAGGGATTAAGTGCCTGACCCTCTGCCCTTCTCTCTTGCAGCCCCATATGGTCTTGGCACAAGAGGGCTGCAGAAATCAAATAACATCTTCGGAACCCATCCAGATTTAACAGAGCCATCTGTGAGAAGCTGCTCGCCAGGGTGGGAGTGGCAGGGTGTGCCGTGGCTACAGATTTAGGGTCGCAGCATACTGCCAGAGGGGTGGTGCAGCCCAAAGGAGGGGACTATTGAGGCAGACAGTGGTGAGAGGTGGGGGTGGGTGGATGGTACCAGATGGCTGTGCACCCTCCTGTTGTGACCACTTAAAGCAGGTAGTAATACAGCAAGACACCCCTGAGGTGGGTTAAGTGCACAGCCAACTGCCAGGAGGGTGGCGGGGCATATAATCTGAACTTGGACAGACCTTTGTAGCCCTGGGGTTCTACCGAAAACCCCCCCTTGGAAGGAGTTCCAAGTCAGACACTGAGCAAAGAAGGATGCATTAGGATCCCAGGTTTGTCCTAAGGTCCATGAAGCATGTCAGGCCTCCGGAGCCTGGTAAAAGACAATAGCTCTGAGCATGGACAAAGCCACAGTAAGGTAAGAAGATTACAAGATTTTTTCTAGACTGTCAAGATTTTGCACCATTTTTGATTTTCAGCCAACGCAACTCATTAAATGTGTAAGAAAAGGGATTTAATATTAATATTTATACCCTCTTTTATAAGACTTAACGTGAAAAAACCTCAGATCTGAAAAAACTCTCCTTTACCAGGCAGTGGAAAATGGCCACAGTGTCCATAGGTCAGGGCACCCGGGGCAAGTGAGGGTGGCTTTGCCCTCACAATGAATGGGGTGGCCCAAGGAACAAGGCTAAGGAGGCCAAGACAGCCCACAGGCACCTCCCGTGCAGACTAATATGCGCCAAGTCCAAGGTGTGGAAGGGAAGGGAAGTTGCAGGTGGCGAAGGCAGGGAGGTGACAGGGAGAATGAGAGAGAGGAGCGCGGGCGGGGCAGAGAGGAATGCCCATCGAGGCGAGGCGAGGGCCAGCAGGAGAAGCAGCGGAGGGGACTGCTAAGACCAGGGGGAAATGGGCTCTGAGAGAAGGGCACCGAGGACCAGGGAGGGAAGGCTGCGAGGGTTTGACAGTGAGGAGACCCCAAAGGAGGCCCTCGAAATGAGTCTCTCCAGATACCTAGCCACCCCTGCAAACCTGCGCATGAGAAGCTGACACTGAGTGGAGGAGCCAGGAGTGCCCTGCTGGGCTCTGCCTCCCTCCCTGCAGGGCAGACAAGGTCTGCCAGCCCTGAGGACCCCAGCTCCTCTTCCTCTCTTGGCTGGACCCAGCCACACACTGCAGGGACACAGACCAGCACCTTTCCTCCCAAATGCACTCAGACCTTCAGCCTGGGAGGAAGCAGGGCAGTAGGAGACAGGGCAGTGGTCCAACAAAGAAGAGGGGGAAAGGCGGTTGCTGGTCCAGGCCTGTGGCCAAGACCCATCCTTCCATTGTGATGCAATTTCCCTTCCAGCTGCATCTGCAGCGCTGTCCCCACGGGGAAGCAGACAAACGCCCTCCTGGCTCCATACCAACGGGCAAGAGGATCTGCTCTAGCTGACCCTGCTCCACGGGGAGATGTCTGCGCCTCCCTCACACCCTCAGAGTAGCCACAAGGGCTCCCAGGGAATGGGGTGGATTATGATGCAGAGTCAAGAATCACAGCCATGGCGGGATAGGCAGTGTCAGCTGCTCCTCCTGGCTCAGGTACACATTCCCTGGGCCTTCCAGGCAGGCGGCTTGAGCCGCCTGCACCGGCATTCCTAAGTCAGCCCACAGCCCACCCCAGGCCTGGGACACAGGCCTCTTCCTGCCCCACACTCCCTGCAACCCCCTCCACCAGAGCAGTCAGTGAGTGCACCCTCCCAGCCCGCAGGCCTGGCAGCCTCATTTCTCATCTTTCTCAGAGAAGGTCTGGGCCAGAGGCCAGGTGAGGAAAGAGACGGGGAGAATGGAGGGGAGCGCTTCTCTCTCCCAGGAGCCCTGCTGCTTTGATGTGGAACAGCGATGACAATGGCAGTAACTGGTGGGGAAGGAGCTTTAAAGCTGCTGTTTTAAATGACAGCCATTGTTCCTTGGCAATTTTATGATCAAGGAAAAGAAAGAGGCCTTTTAAGAAACAATGTAGCACATTTAAGAAGCCCCAGAGAATTGGGGAAGGTGGAAGAATGAAGCGGCTCCAAGAGGAGGCAGCTCCACTGTCTGCAGCCCTGTCCCTCCTCGGAGCCCCAGAGCACAGCCCCTCAGAAGCAGCTGAGGGACTCCTGGAAGAGGCTCGCAGAAGGCCAAGGCCACCTGCTGCTGGTCACCCCCAAAGCTGGACCCAGCAGATCTACCAAGGGGCAAGTGGCAGTCCTCTTCCCAAGGTGGTCCTTTTCCCCACAATAGGAGGCTTCTTAAAGCACACTTGGAGGGGGCATACCCCTTCCTCTCCCTCCCTCCATCCGCCCCCCTCCCAAGGTGGCAAGGCAGAGAAAAGCAATGAACCCAAACAGATAGTAGCATGAGGTGATGCGTCCTGAACCACAGGGCTTCCTGGTGTGGTCCAAGCTGGGGGCGTCTCCGAGGGCAGCCATGTGAGGCCTGGTGCCACTCTCTAGCTGGCAAGAATGGCTTGTGAATGGCTTCTGACCCGCCAAGATCTCCTAGCTCTGCCCTTGGGCTGCTCCTGCATTCTCCCAGGCCACTCTCCTCCTCCATCTCCAACGCCCGGCCGCACCTGTCGGTACACCTCCACATCCACCGCAAATGCTCTTAAGCCGAACACCTTCTCCCCTGGCCAGCTGCCCTCCAAATGTCCCATTTCTGACTCTGGCCCCTCCATCCTCCATGGGACTCATCTTCCTCTCTACTTGGCGAGGTTCTACTCCTCTGGAAAGGCCAAAAGGACCCTTCCCCTGGCTTTGTTCTTAGCAGTCTTCCCTCAGTGCTTCTCAGAGTGTGGTCTTCAGAGTGGCATTCTCAGCATCACCTGGGAACTCGTTCAAAATGCATTTCTTCAGGCCCCACCCAAAAGCTACTCAATCAGAAACTCAAGGTAGAGGAGCAACAATCTGTTTCAACAAGCCCCCGGGGAATCTGATGCTGAAGTCTGAGAACTACTCATTGAGGGCCGTAGATCTCAGCCACCAGTGTGCCTGCTGAAGCTGCCGGCCTGGGCACCACACTCTGAGAGCCACTGCTTTCAATCTCTGCAGTGCATCTGTCCCTCATGTTCACTGGGAGTCACGCCCCCTGCCTTGTGCACAGACGTGGTCTCCATGGGGCAGGGCTGAGTCTTGTCTCCTTTTTGGCATCTCCACACTAGCTTGCAGGTGCTCAACACATACCTCTTCTATTGGACTGAAAAATGGAGGCCCATCACCTCTGGGCATGCTTCACCACCGAAGGGACAACCTCAAGCCACCAAAGGCCTTTTGATTTCTCAATAAAGAGCACACAAGATTTAGCATGCTACCTGTCATGGAGCCCCTTCCTAGTAGGAGACAGACATCCCCACCCCAGTGGCTGGTGCCTTGAGATTTGGGCTGCAGAGTGGCAGCCGACTGCAGCAGGGAGGAAGGTGACACCCTGAGACAGCTCCCTCAAAGTCCCCAGCACCGTTATCATACGAGCACCATAACGGCAAGAAAAAGTTATTTCTATTTTAAATTGTCAATATTAATCTAATGCTTGCGATGAATGGAGTGGTGATGATAAATGAGGTGTTTGATAAAGATGAAAGCTCCAGCAGCCTCAGAGAAAACCTCCTTTGACTTAAGTTATCGTCTTGATTAAAATTTCCATTTTATTATCCTAATCAGTAGTCTTTGTTCAATGTGCTACAATTTCTATTTTCTCCACTTAGAGAGATAATTAACAACACTATAAACATATTAAAAGTAAAATGTTTGTTAAAATTTCTCCATTATCCATAGTTAACTTATTTTTAGCAATGTTTCAAGACGCGCCCTTGCCTCCAGGAAGACTTCCCGGAACCAACCTCTCCTGGGAGCCTCATCCTGTCCCCAGAGCAGATAACCCCTGGTACTGGTCACACATTCCTGTGTTCTACATCCCTGCCAACGTAATCCAGTTTCATTTCATTTCATTCAATCTGACATCTCATTATGTAGAACATAAGAGACTCATTATACTCCATTATGAATGTGGGCCTGGTGGAGGTGGGATGGGAAACTGAGGCATAGGAAAATACAAAAATGACCCAAATAAGGCAATTTTGCATCTCTCTAAAATGCAGAAGTTTTACTTAATTAAAGGTAATTAATGAACAAATAGCTATTAAGCGCCAAGTATATGCAAGGCTCAGGGGGAAGAAACCACAGCACCATAGAATCCGAAAACTGACTCCAGGCAGGGCAGCAGGGCACCAGGGCACACTATGTCTTGAGCCACAGTGGGAACAATACTTAAGTCTAATCGTTTTAAACACAACACTGATCCTTATCCAGACATGGAATCTGCCTCTCCACATGGGATTTCTGTCCCATGAAATATGGAACACTGGAGCCAGGTGGAATGGCCCCCTCAGGCCACCCTGTGACACCATTGAGAGAGCACCTGGCCAAGGCCTTCTGGTCCCCATCTCCTGCCTTCTTCCTGACCTCCTCATCTCAGGACAGACCAACTGACTCAGTCACCTTGTCGCATTCTTTAAACAAAGCTGACTGGGCACCAGGAGTTGTCGTCCTTTCAGCCACCAGGAGTCCAGAATGGCCATGTGTGGCCCCCACTCCTGGAAAGGTAATGGTTTAAAAGCACTTTGACACAGGATCTCATTTAGTCCCCTCCAAAGCCTGGTGAAGTACGCAGAGACTCCGCATTTTACTCTGCAGATGAAGGAACTGAGGCCTGGTGAGGTTAGGTACCTCGTACCTCATGCCAAGCACACAGGTAACAGGCTGGTGGCCACCCCAGTCCCAGCTGTCTCCCTGCAGGTGCCTGCTCTCTGGCCACAGGGCGAGTGGCTCCACCCGAAGCAGGAGGTGGAGCCCAGCCTTGCCCTGCTGCTGTTGGAGGCTCCTATGCACAGCCTCCCTTTGTGGGATGTTTTTTTCCATAATGTGTGCATTTTAACCTGGGTCACCGCCGAGTAGCCTGGAGCCCTCCACAGGGAAAGCCACGTCCCGTTAATCAGTGAGACCCGGCACACGCCCTCTGACCCCTTGGAAAGGAACCCATACCAGAGCTGACGACACTTAGGGAAATGGAGGAAACAGCAATCCACACAGGCCCAGGGGTGAGGGCTATTAATCTCCCACCACCAGAGGAAATGAAATCATTATGTCTGCAGCTACAGAATCCGAAAGAACAAATTTCCTGCCAGGATAATAAATGGATTCTTTTGTTTTTGCCTTGACTCCCATCACATGACCCTCCCGGCCCATTCCTCATCCAGGTGACTTTGCTGGGTAAATACCCAGAGGTTTCAGTTTCAACCTGGAAAACTGGCCAGGGTAGCGTCCCACCAGTGCACTGGGCCTGCCTGCCCGGCCCCCTCGCCTGTCCTCCCCAAACACCGCCTGCAAAGGTGAGCAGGGCTTCCGTTCCTTTGCATCCTCCCAGCAAAGACTTCATAAAAATGACCATTCCCCTGCCCTCAGGCAGGAGCAGGTTTCAAAGAAACTCGAGGGAGAAAATGGGGAAAGCCATTTTACCACTGAACAGGCATCACACAAGATGTACTTTGGAAACAATAATGAATGGTAAATATGGGCTATAAAGTTCCCAGGGCCAGCAGAGGAGCACCCGGGTGATGCTCCCGTTGATGTGCATGGAGGGAATGATGCCAGGCTTGGGAGATATCACAAAGGCAGCTTTATGGGAAACCTGGGCTCCTCTGGGCCTCACTAACATTCCCCCAAATGGGGCCTCGGAGCCCTGCCCTGGCAGATCGCAATGTGCAAGCAATGAACCACTTCATAATAGGCTTCTGTTCGGCCACAACACTGAGCACTCAACTTCTAAAATGGGTCTGTATTTGCAAAGAAAAATTGCTGCTGGCTTAACACACAGCAGGAGTCCTGGTGCCTGGTGAACAGGCCCAGGCAAGACCTGCCCGCTGCTCTTTGTTCTCCTGTCCCCGGGCCTCTGAGAAGGTGCAGTGCCCAGAGGATGCCACACCATCCTGATCAGGGAAGGAAATGCAGGTCCCAGGCCTGGGCCGGCAGCCCCACTTCCTCACATCAGAAGACCCTCTACAGGAGTGAAGAGAAATGACTATGGGACTACTTCTCCCCGACCTGGGCACAAATCCTCCACCCCCAAGAGTGTATGTGCATGTGTGTGTGTCAACAAAGGGGCAGAAGGGGTACTGGGTGGGTAGCCCCAGTTACCTAACAGAGCCCAGGTTGCTTCCTCTGTGTAAAAAAGAATGAGACCTTGCTAGGCACTCCTGGACTGCACTGAAAAACTGTGACATGTGGGTGTTTTGAGGCAAAATAGTGGATAAACTGATCAGGTTCTTAGCAGGAAAAATAACATTGTACCTCCTAGAGAGGCAATGTGAGCACAAATGTGACTGCTATTGCCTGAAGTCTGCTGGGCTATCTCCCCAGACAACAATTCTGTGCGATGGAGAAAGTTGTCAGGTGGCTTGTCTCTCTCCACCCGACTCCCTGCTCCTGACCAGCCAAGAGGCAGGGACACCAGATCCCCACCCAAAAGTCACTCCTCTGGCCCCTGTACCTGCACTTCTTCACTCGTGCCTATCAAAGCTCCTGCCCACAGCTTTGCAAGTTATTGCTTATGTATCTGTCTTCTCCACACGTTGTGTTTCTCCAGAGCACAATCTTATTCACCTCTGCATCTGTAGCAAGACGGATGGGTGGATGGATTGCTGGCTGGACGGATGTAATAAGCCAGATCACCCAAGGCATATTATCTTCAGCAAGCCCACAGATTATGGAGAACAATGAAATAAATAGTTACAAAGCACCACTCCATGCCAGGTATTGTTCTAGTTGATTTCTACCCCTTATTTAATTCACACGATTATTCTAAGAAGGGAGTTTTATTTTTTGGCATTTTATGGATAAAAAACTAAGCATCAACAAGGTGAAGCACTCTCCTTGAGACTCCAAGCCAGGTCTGTAGAACAATCCATGCCCAGTATTCAAATGCATCACACTGTCTGTCAGACATCTTTCATTATGAGTGCAACAAACATTTTGGGGGCACCTGCTGGGTGCCAGGCATAATGCCATGCATTGAAGATTCAAGGACAAATTTGAAGTGGATTCAGATGGAGCTCTTCGGTAAGTAGGGGAGGAAACCCAAGCTCTCCAGGAAAAAGCTGATCACATCAAAACATATGCAACCTGGTAGAGACTCTTGGCTAGAACAGAGGAAGGAGGCGGGCAACGCTTCTTTTTTAAAAAAAGCTGCAATAAACCTGGGCAAAAATGACAAAACCAACCATCTCAGCATCCTGGAAATTGACCAAAGACATTAAAAAATCTGAGAAGTGTTTATGTACCAAAGATTGAATTTTGTGTAAGAATATCGGGAATCTGTGGCATTCTTGCCTAGGGCTACACCCTCCTCCCAGCTCTGTTTATATTAAGGTTCTGCCAGGGGAGAAAACAACATGAGGACCATCAAAGCTGCAGGGTCAAAGAGGACTCACCTGATCTGGAGTGGCTGGCGATGCCCACATCCAGCAACACTATTGGTAGAAGTGATGCTCTCAGCAGGTGAGACCTTGGCAGGGTTGGGGCACGCACATTCCTGGCTGAAGCTGTGCACATACCCAACAAAAGCCAGAGAGGACCCAAAATATCCACACACTCCTGGCCAGGTCTAAGGCTATGCTTGCTAATACAAGAAGTGAAAGTTCCCACTGAAAAGTCAAAGCTGCAGCAGACTTTAAAATGCCCTGAATTTTGAATGTGTTTCCCTACCCATACACAGATCCATCAGCAGACAAGGGAAGACTTATGGTCCAAAGTTTTGAAAACAACCTCTGTCTACTGGCTGACCACTAACCTACACGGACCTCTAAGAAGCAAGTCTCAAAAATAAAAACAAAAATTGAAGCAAAAAACTGAATCAATGCATCAGTAGAGGAGATAACATTTCACAGATTAGCCTAAGCAAGTTACTAAACAAACAAACAAACCAGTTACAATAACATACTTCGTGTGGGGGGAAATAAGAACCCAGAGTTGCTAAATGTATTATCTAAAATGTCCCATTTTCAACAAAAAAAAATTGTGACACATCCAAAGAAAAAGAAACAGGAAAGTGTGACCCATACTCAAGAAATAAAGCAATCAATAGAAATTGTCTCCATGTTCCCAGATGTTGGATTCAGCAGACAAAGACTTCAAAGTAGCTATTATAAATGTGTTTGGAAACTAAAGGAAACTGTGTTTAAATAATTAGAGAGAGTACAACAAGGAGAAGATGAATCAAGATCTTCACTAAGGAGGTAGAAATCATAAAAAAGAACCAAATGAACATTCTGGAGTTGACAAGTACAATAACCAAAATAAAAAACTCATGAGAGATTGGGTGTGGTGGCTCACACTTGTAATCCTAGCACT
Organism: Indri indri; assembly: GCA_004363605.1. Classification (NCBI taxonomy): domain Eukaryota; kingdom Metazoa; phylum Chordata; class Mammalia; order Primates; family Indriidae; genus Indri; species Indri indri. Next base: position 10,016 of record RJWJ010031221.1, read on the forward strand.
TTGAGAGGCCAGAGAGGGAGGGTCACTTGAGACCAGGATCACTTGAGATCAGCCTAAGCAGCATAGTGAGACACTATCTCCACAAAACATAGAAAAATTATCTGGGCACGGTGGTATACATCTGTGGTTCCAGCTATTTGGGAGGCTGAGGCAGGAGGAATGCTTGAGAGTCTGGGGCTACACAGAGATATGATGATGCCACTATACTCTAGCCTGTGCAATAGAGTAAAACCTTGTCTCAAAAAAAAAAAAAAAATCAGTAACCTTGAAGATAGATCAATGGAGATTATCATATCTAAAGAACAGAAAGGAAGAAGATTAAGGAAAAAGCAATAGAACCTCAGAAACTCATTAGTTAACATCAAGCACACCAATATACATATGATAAAATTTTCAGAAGAAAAGGAGAGACAAAAGGTTCAAAAATTTTTTTGAAAAATAATGGCTTAGACCTTCAAATTTGATGAGAAACATTAATTTACACAAATCCAAGAAGCCCAATGATAAATACAAAGAAATCCTCATCTAGATACATCACAGTCAAACTGTTAACATTTTGAATGCTACAAAAGAAAATTGATGCCTCACATACAGAGGAACATCAATGTTATTAGTACCTGACTTCTTTTCTGAAACAATGGAGGCCCAAAGGTAATGGAATAATATTCAAAGCAATAAAAGAAACAAATTGTCAACTAAGAATTCTACACCCAGCAAAACTATTCTATTAAAATGAGGGCAAAATAAAGGCATTCCCAGATAATCAAAGACTGAGCAAATTTGTCGCTAGTAAACCTGCCCAAAATATTAGTACAAAAAATACTTATGAATGTCATTCAGGATTAAAAAAATGACACTAGAAGGTAACATGAAAACACAAGAAGAAATGAAAAGCATTAGAAACGGTAAATATATGAGTCAATATAAAAGACTCTATGACTTTTCTTAACTTCCTGAGAAGGCATAAGATTATATAAAGTAGTAATTACAACACTGTATTGTTGAGTTTATAACATACATAAGTGTAATAAACACACCATTAATAGCACAAAGGAGGGATCAGGACACCCTCCATGGGGGAGGAGCTACTTCGACCAGCCCGTTAAGGACTTAAGGATGTGTGGGATATTAAGAAGTGGAGACAGTGGGAAGGGTACTCCAGGAAGAGAAAATTGAACAACCAAAGGTGTGGAGACAAGAAAGACATGTTTCAAGAAGAGCAAGTTGTCTTATTTAAGAGGCTTAGGGATAAGGTTGGAAAAGTTTGTTGTAGGTAACTAAGGAGGTCCATGGAAAGCCAAGCTAATGAAATAGAACTGTTTTTTTGTCCAATCAAAGGAAAACTAAAGGGTTTTCTGCTTTTTGTTTTTTAATTAAAGAAATTAATCTTTCTAATCATTGCATCAGGAAGAGTCTTCTGGCTGCAGGCACTGGAACGACATATGCCCAGGAGGGAGCAGGTACTGAATGGAGAGGGCTTTGTGGCATCAGCACAGAAGAGTGAGGGGAGTGAGGCTGGCATATGGGAGTCCTCCTAGGATCCCACTTGTCTTAATCTCGGTGGTCAGCTACAACAAAATACCACCAACTGGGTGGCTTATAAACAACAGAAGTTTATGTCTCACAGTTCTAGAGGCTGAGAAGTCCAAGATCAAGGCACCAGCAGATTTGGAGTCTGGTGAGGACTTGCCTTCTGATTCACAGATGGCACCTTTTAGCTATGTTCTCACATGGTGAAAGAGGCAAGTCAGCTGTCTGGGCCCTCTTTTGTAAGGGCATAATCCCATTCATGAAGGTTCCACCCTCATAATCTAATTACCTCCCAAAGGCTCCACCTTCTAACACCACCACCTTTGGCATTGGGAGTTCAGCATGAGAATTGGGGGCATCACAAACAGACCAAAGCACCGCTGCAATGATGTGTGGTGACGTCTATGGTGTCCTCTTGCTTTTATTCTCTCCCCAGCTCTCCAAGTCCCTGCAGACGAGCTCAGCCAGGAATGAACCAAAGAGGAAAGGCCAACAACTCATATGAATAAAAGGAATAAGAGAATTTAAATCGATCCAGATGATGCCAGATACTCTGCCAAGCACCTCAACTTCCCCTAGTTAAGCCTGAAAGGGAGATTTCATTAAGCCCATTTTACAGAGGAGGAAAATGAGGACACATTTGCCTAAGGTCACGCAGAGAGAAAGCCAAAGCAGAATTCAAATGTTTGTGAGCCTGATTCAATATTCATGCTCTTCCCACAGTTTCAGTGAGCTCTGTCGAGCCAGAGGGTGACCACTCCAAAGAGCCAGCTTTTAAATCAAACACATTAGCAAACATAAGTAGAAGGGAACTTTTTAAGCTACAATCACCCCTTCCTCCTTTCAGGAATCTCTCATCCTACTGCACCTGTTCCTGTTAAGGTTCCCTAGAAAGCAAAACACCTGAGCTCAGCATTGCTCAGAGGTGAGCAACGTTGGTACCTCCCACCTGCCCCACACACAGAGTAACAAGATATAAGCCTTCAGGGGGAAAACAGAGACCAGCAGCATGAGTAGCAGGTAGAACAAGGTTCTTCATACAGGACACCCCACTCCTCTAAGGCTTCCTGGCTGGGTCTGAATGTGCCTGGGGCAGGCAGAGCATCTAACCGGGGTTCTGATGTCCTGGCCACCTGCCACCCAGCTTGTCCTAGAAACCATGAGAACTCCCCAGGAGGGGCGGGAGCTGCCAGTCCCACAGCAGCACCACCAAGTCCTTCCCAGCACACACAGCCTCTCCAGGCAGGGTGCAGGGAGATGCAGCTGGACAAGGGGGCCTGAGGGGACAGAGAGCAGGGAAGCGGCCCACGCCCCAGAGGGAGCCCCACAATGCGGCGGCAGGTCACGGTGCAAAGCCCACCCTTCCTAATAACCCCTGCTGCACTGCCATCACTGAGGGATGGTCACTGCAGCAATGAGCCCATCCAGAGGGAAGCTGAAGGACAATTCGCAGCCAGGGCCCCTAAATCCCACCTTGTGCTGCAAGCCTCCCAGGGGACCCCTAAAGGAGGAGCTGTCACATCTGTCACTGAAGGAGAAGCCAAGGGCCAGTCAGAGACCTCGTATTTACAACGTGTACCAGTTCCGCGCACTGTAAAACCGCACCCGGACTGCAACGCTCTCTCCAACTTCATAAAATAGGTTTTATTGGTATTATAGTTCTGACTCAAACAACTTCATAAAATTTTCCTTCTTATGAAGTGGGTGCTCTTACATACTCACTCCTTTGAAAAACAAATGTTCAATTGCCAAGGCCTATTTAATTAGGTACGGGCCCTGAGAAACTGTTTTTAAAGGAATAGGACATACATAGGCTATTTGCGGGGCTTTAACTTGGAATTTCTAATGTATCTGAGAGTCAGATTGACTTTGTCTGGCTGACACAGAGATATAAAAGGAAAAAAAACCACTTTTTTGTCAACATTTAAAAATTGGGGACTTTTATCCAGTGAACATCCAGAAGATGAGGCAATGCCCATATAGCTAGATGGGGCAGGGGTTCGCCTGTTCACAGGCCCCCGGCAGGCATCTGGGTCTGGAGCGCCTGCTTTCAATCAACCACAAACACTAACAGCACAGTCTATGACAGGAAAAGCCCTGTGCCAGGCACCACGGGGAAACAAGTAAGACCTGGGGCCTGTGCCCCAGGGGCACCTGCTGCCTGGGGAGACAAAGAGATGCACAGAAATTCCTATTCAAGGAGGAGTGTGATTCTGATACTGATGGAGGCACCAAGTGGAGGGTAGTTTGGGAGAAGGAAAGTCTTACCAGGAGGCAGAGGACTTATAAGGAAATGCTGGCTCCCTGCTCCTGCCCCAGGCCCTCATAGTTGGGTGCCTTAGGGTCTCTAAAGGGGTCTCAGTCCCAGCCCATCCCAGCTAATCCTCAAGAAGGCACGTCAAACCTTTCACGTGTTTATTAAACACACGGTACCCCCGTGGCATGCAGCAGAATCACCTGGAAGCTTTTCCCACTCCCCGCACAAACAGGTGCCACCATCTATGGAGTCAGGCTCCCTCTTTGGGACCTGGAACACACACACCAGGTAGCACCAAGATCCATCCCCCATTACTCACCACTGTCCTGCCCTGAACCAAACTCTGTCCCAGGCCACCAACTCCCACTCATCCTACTCAAGAGCAGCCTGGCAGGAGGTCAGGACCAGTCTGGGCACTCTCGATCTTATGCCCGAGGCATGGCACCACAGGGCCTTCTGAGTGTCCGAGGGCAGAGGCATTTTCAAGACATGTTTGCCTCTCTTCCTTCCAACCTAAAACGACTTAGCTCCATCATGTGCCCTTCCCCAGAATTCATTCTCTTCCACTCCCACCTCACAGCAGAGGCTAGTAACACAGCCAGAACCACCACCAACAAAGGAACAAACTCTAGAAGTCCAGGTGAAGCTCAGATTAGTCAGTCATTCAAACAACTATGTGGAAATAGACACCAGCCAATAACAAGCATGGTGAGGGCAGGGATGTGTCTGCTGAGCACTGATACTATGAGCACACAGGACTCTGCACAATCAGGAGGCAGAGAGACCAGAAAGACAAGCCCGATTCCAGCTGCACAGTCACTTTCACATTCTGACTGTGTGGATTCGCCTGCTAACCTCCCTGCATCTGTAAAATAGCAATAGTATTTTGGGGTTGTATATAGAGAATCCAACGAGGTAACATATGTAAAGCACTTCATCAATGCCTGGCACATAGAAAGCACTACATAAATATTAGTTCTCTTCCATCTGAATATTAATTGAGGAATTAATGGATGAATATATTGTAGAAAAGAAATTATTTGTACATGTTCCAGACTGTTTCTAATTATCTTGTTCTTGTTGTATCTATTAGAATCTGCCTGGGGTAGATTGTTTGCCTTTATTTTCTAGCTATAAACTTGCATACAGGAAAGCCATCTGCTTTTTATGTATTTCTCTTGCAATTAGGGTACACTGCCACCAGGTGGTGGTGCTGCTTTGGGCTCATCATCAAACTAGAAGACATGACTTGTCTTAGATCCAGCAACAACCATGAATTTTCCAGATATTAATTTTCAAAGAGCAAGAAAGGCTACATGTGACTGATTATAGTAGGCTGTTAAGTGATGGATTTTTTAGAGGGTGCTAAGCAATTATTCTCCTATGACTTTCAAACATGGCATGAGAGGATGTGGTTTTAAATTCAGGCATAATAGATGACAGATACTAGGAAGAACTGATTAACCAACAGGATCATAAAACTTTAGTATAAACTGCTGGGAGAATCTGTGGAGAAGAGATCCAGGAGATGCCCCCAGAAGCCAAAAGAAGCCCAGGAAAGCTGCGAGAGAAGGAAAGGCTAGGACAGGAAATCAGGAAGCCAGGGTTTTCTGTCAGCTCTCCTTCTAGTATACTGAAGACTGAGTACTGAGACTCTGGCCAGATCAGCAAATATTTCTGGTCCTCAGTTCCCTCTCTGTAAAAGAGGGTGAGAGATTATATTATCTCTTACGGCTCCCATGACTGCTGCCAACATGAATCTTCCACCTTTTTCTGTTCCATCTCCCTGATCCTAGCTTCTGTCCTCGGTGTGATGACAACTCCCTGCACTGAAGGCAAAGCCCAGGCCAGAATCCGGGGAGGCCTGTTGCATTCCCACGAGACAAAGAAGCCCGGCCAGGGGGCATGGAGTGCCCGTGGCCAGAAGCACAGTCCAAGACCAACGATTCCCTAAAGCCTCCCAAGCAATCCTGGAGCTGAATCCCACTCAAGTAACACCCCATGCTCCCACCCTCAATCCTTGCTTGTTCTTAGGGTCCATTCAGGTACCATTTCTTCTTTCTCTGTGGCCATGTACTGGGATCCAGGGTGGGAGGGCCTGTTCTGGAATCTAGGGTGGGAGGTATGACTGCATATCTTACCTAAAGTGCATCTTAAGAAGAGAAATTGCATGCATGGGGTCATTCATGTTCCCCACCTTGTTTTTAAATTTCTCTTGAATGGAAATTGTTAAAAATTCCACCAGATAGCCCCCCAAACACCTAGGTCCCTCAAATTGTCTAATTCTTGATCTTTGGGGGCCAGAATAGAGCTTTCTTTGGGACTTTGTTCCTTTGCAAACCATGCTTTTATAGATATGAGCAAGCAGGCAAGGCCTAAGGAAGCCCCGGGCTAAGAACACCTCTTCCCTCCCGAATAGGGTCCAACCTGCAAGACTTCGGTCTAGGCAAGGTGCGGCTGCCCCTCCTCTGCCGTCTCTCAGGACAGACAGGGGCACCTGAGCCCACTGGGAATCATTTCACGGTCATCCTTGAGTTTATATAAACAACATCAGCATCCACGTGAACCAAGCAGGAGGACGATCAGGGATTCTTGAGGAATATATTAGGTTTTAAAAACATCCATTTTTAAAATTAACCTCAATTTTTAAAATATTAATTTCCTTTTTTGTAACCAGAAAGATAAGCTAAAGTTCAAAGACAAAATCATGGACTAGAGAATATACCTTTTAGTTATGGGGTGCTTGAAACAATAGATTATTTTAATCTTTTTTAAAAATGTTTTACAAATAGGTTCCATACAGGTTGCTGGTATTATCCAAAGCTGGGCTAGGGTCAGCCTTTAACTGCAGGGGACACCTTGGCATCCAGCCACATGAACAGCTAGCTATCATCCTTTTTCAATATCAACTCTACGTGTCACAGTTGAGAGGAACATGCTAAGAGATGGATATTTGCTGATGCATAATTTTAAAATGTCATCTAAGTCAACTAGTTAAAATCACTTATCCAAAGTTATCAGAATATTAAAATGACAAACCAAGCTTTTAATAACAGTAGTCTCTTCTATAGATGGAGAAACAATGTCTTCTTTCTTTAGACAAATTTATTCTAGATTAATCACCTGGGAACTGGAAAAGCAGGAGAGCTCCTATTTCTTTTCCGGTCAAGGAATTAACAGGAAGGAGAAAGTAAACGTCAAAGTAGTTGCATAATGAAAGATCCTGAGTTTCTTATCTTGATTACATTTAAGCTGATTTATACTTGCTGTTAATTTTTTAAAGCCCATGTTTCATATTTGTAACTAAAATACTAACAGTGCAGGAACATGTTTTGTTAAAATGTGCTCTATTCAATGTAAATATTCATAATATATAAATATGTGCTTTTAACCAAGTACTGTAGTTTGAATGTCTGTTATTTCTGTTACACGTTATTTATCTAATAAAGTACAGTTTCTAAAACTTCATTAAATTATATATCATGTACCAGTTAGATTGAAGATGGTTTGCCTCTTCATTTACAAATATCTGCTTCAATTTGTGTTAATGAATGAAATTCCTAAAGAATTACTAAATTTTCAGGTGCAAAATTAAAACTAGAAAGTTAAGTAATTCTTTAAATTCATCTTTGAGAGCAAAAAAACGCATCTGTTTATGGAAAACAAGGTATTTAAATCCATTATTAACATTTACTTTTTAATTGATAAAACTAAGTGTCGTATATGCTTAAATCATGCCTTGCCCCGCCAGGTGCCCACAAGGACGACTGCGCCCCACCAGGACTACTGTGCCCCGCCAGGTGGACAGCTCTCCATGAGGGGCCCATCCCCTGTCTCTCTCCAGACACCCTTGGCATTAACTTCCACCTTCAAATAAAGTTTCCACAGAAGGTACAAACTGCTGACTGTGACACAGCCTTTCGCTAAAACCTTATTTATGAAGAAGCGTGCTGGCTCGTGGTAGAGTGCCAGTCATTTCTGTGTTTGGACCAAAACAGTTCCCACGCTGGGGCTTCCAATCTGTGACCAAGGAGCCCACAGGGCAGAGAGACAGGAGCCCCAGGACACAGAGCAAGGGAATGGCAATGTGGGGTCAGGATGAGTGGAGCCCTGGGGAGCACAGGAAGCCCTGACACCCCTTCCTGCTCTCCTCCCCACCCATCTCCTTCCCCAGGCAAGCCCTTCCCTTCACAGGGACACCCTTGAAGCTCGGGGGTCTTTCTTCTCAGCCCCAGCCTTAGAGTATGTCCCAGCTTGCTGGATGAATCAGGTGCTGGGAAAGGAAGAACAGTCTTTGGAGCCAGACTGCTCTGGGCTGCAGTCTTGGTTCCCACCATTTCTACCTGCCCTTGGGCAAGTCACTTCGCCTCTCTGGGCTTCCAGGTCCCTATCTATAAACTGGGGAGCAGGGTTGTGGTCAAGATTCAAGACAATGCAAGGAAAGGCACCAGCACAGTGTCTGGCTGCAACGTCAGCATCAGTAAATGTCACGTTCACGCGTGTATTCATGTGTTCCTCTGCAGGGCTGAGGGCATCAATCACGTGGGCTAGACTCCAGAATCCCCCACCATTAAATGCTGTCCAGCTCAGGGCAGGGAAGGGGTCTCTGATGTTCCGAGTCCAATGCCCCTGGGATAGAGCTTGTTTCTCCAGGGGTCCCCACCACCCCCAAAGCCACATGCCAGCATCTCTCACCTCAGGCAACACCTCGGTTAAGGCATGGCCATCAGGAGTGACACACCTGCTTAGATGTTAACACAGCTTCTCCTGCAGTCACCTGGCCTCTCATAAAATCTAGAACCTGATTCCCAGACACCTTGTGGAAGCCAAGAAAGAGAGGCTGCCAACCCACCACGCCACAGGTCCAGCCAACCGTGAGAGCGTGCCTCAAATTACCCCCTGTTCACTTGCCTGGGGAAGTAGCATTTGTTTTTATTTTCCAGGACAGACAGTCAATCACTCGTATGTGACAGAAATAAAGATAAATACTACCCATTGAACTTTAAATCAAAATGCTAATCCCAGGCTGACTTCTCTGTCAAGGTCTGACACTGAAATAATTCAGCAGGCTTTGATTATGCCTGAAATTAATGCTCTGGTGGAGATTATGTCTATTAATCACAGATTTTGATGGTGTAGCTGCTCATGTTCCTCCACTGGGTGACATCCAACACTGTTCTGATGGCCATGAGACCCTCACTTGGGTGTCCACAACTTACAAGCCAACCTCCAATTTGGGGTGTTTGACATAGTGAAAGGCTCATTAGCTAGAAGGCAACATGTTCTGAACATAAAAAGATAGCAAAGCACTCTCTGTCTTTACTAAGGACCAAGCAAGAGGAACTTGCACTGGCCAATATAAGCCCAGCAAAAAAAGACCCAGGAGCGGACCCCAGGGACGACACTCCAGCTGTGGTGTCACACCACAGACGGCCCAAACAACCAGCCGGCACATTCTGAAAGACCAACCAGGAGTCAGCAGTTTGCTGAGTGTGTGGCAGGGGAGGAGAGTTCTTGGCTCTGACGGTCTACTAGAGGGGATAGTTAGGAATCCAGATACATATATAAT
>RJWJ010031222.1:0-19349 GCA_004363605.1 Indri indri
CAAAGAGTTCTTAATTCAATGAAAAGGGTCATTGCTTCATGAGGTCAACAGAAACACCCTCATAGCAGTACTTAAAAAAAATAACACATTGAAAGCATTGACTTAAAAGTCAGATGAACACAAAATTATGAATTTTATAGTTATAAGTTAAACCAGGCATAGAGTATAATGGCGCTTGGAAGCCAAGATTTAAAGAAACTCAAAAAGCTTTGTCTTTAATTTTCTGGGTTTTATTTTTCTTTAAAATGTCCATATAGAATAATATTTTTAAAGACTTCTGAATGTGTCTTAGGATATCCCTATAGGATTCAAACAAGAAGTCACAAAGAAATGAGCTATAATTATGCAGAAAAAGGAAATAAATAGAAAGATATTCATTAAATACATTAAGGGAAAGAAAATAAAAAGAATATCTCAACTATCCCAATGAGTATTTTGAAGAGTTATTAACTTTTTATCTATCTTAGAAAAATTGATTTGTGATCCAATTCTTCTGGGTGGCTATAAGTGGATAAAAGACCAAAAGATTGCACTAAAATATATGAGAAAATAGGTATTTTTCTAAACTGAAAAGTTTCCAATTTGTAAATTCCAATTCTTTCCTCTTAGGTTTCTTAAGGAATTAGCTGAAGTCATCGTAAGCCACTAACAATTATTTTTAAGACCTGGGGAGACTGGCCAGATGCCAATGGACTAGGCTCTAAGTGCTCATAACCACAAGGAGGGAAAATAACAATGTTAGAAGATATAGATTCATAACATCAACTATATAATTCAGAAAATATCAATATACTTCAAAGAAATAGTTTTGCAGTCATTGAGACCATGGGTAAACAAAAATTAAAAACAATTTGATTCGTCTTTGAATATTATTAAAAACAAGTGTAGTGATTATTTCTAAGTTTTTGCATTTGAGCATGAGCTACCAATATGATAGTGTTTTGTAGTTTATAAATTATTTTGCCTGTCATCTTTACAGTTTCAGCATAAAACTATGAGTTAAGATTAAGATGCAAAACCTCAGAAAATTAGTAAATTTATCTAAGATAAGCGACATTAGTGGGGCTTGAAACTAGGTTTCCTGATTTTCAGGCTGGTTCTCTGGCCTTTGTGACCACCCTGAGGCAGAATCACACCGACTACATAGCTGTTTATTGATCTAGGTACTTTATGCATTCCTAGAGTTAGGGACCAAAGGCCTGATGAATCTTTTCTTTTCTTCCCCGCCCCACACCCCGAACCCACACAGCCATCCCGTAGTACAGGCAGTGTGGTTACTTCCTAATACCCAATTATACTTACTTTAAGGTATGAGCTCAATCACATGCCCCTCTGTTTAGAATACAGCAGATCATTACCATTAACTTAAAACATAAACTCCAGTCTAGACCTGCTGATTCTTTTAACAACATACAATATCAAACCCATATGTAAGCATTATTATAAACTGCTGTTCTGAAATGTCAGGAAACTATTGTCCCAGGGACAGTGAATCATTAGAACCACAATAATTACTTAGTTTTAAAGAAAAAATTTGTAACAGGAAAGAGGTATTTGGTACGTCGCTTGCAATTTGCTGGTTCTTCTCCTTTCCTGATAATTCTTACACTAAAAGGAACAAACCAACTACATTAGGAAAATGAAAACCTAGTCTGTAATTGATCAGTTATCTGTGGCTGTGTAACACCAGTACAGTCAATAAGTTTGGGACTCTCTGACTCAAAAATAAGATGTAAGGTAAAGCTGCATTTACTTTTATAGTATTTGTGCGTGTTTGGTTATCAAATCATACCCTTGCTTTCCATGGAGTCCACAGAAATGTTTTTATTTCCTCTGCAACAAGTTATGGTTAATGACCATAACTTGTTATGATCTCCAAGGTTTCCCATATAGTTGAAGCCTTTCTACATGTATGAAGGGACACATGAGAACCTGAAAGGATCAACTATCTTCTTATTCCTTATGAACAAGGCTAGGTCATAAAGTAGGTATGCTTACCCCTTTTCCTATTTATGTGGAAGAAATTTCACAAAAGCCATTTCCAACCTTTAAAATAATAATAGTCATGCTGGTGCTGAGGAACATTTAATGTAGTCAGGCCTCTCTGCAGGGTAAGGTTAAAATCTGGTGAATCTGAGCTGTGAAGACAACTGTTCTTTATAATTCTGAGAGAATATAAATCCATTTTCCTTTCAGGATAAAGAAACCCAAAAGTAACTTAATCACATCTTGTAAAAGTTGTTTTAATTTCATATTAATAATATTTACAATACCACCAACAGTGCTCTTATTGAAAAAAGCATGCAATAAATGCAGAATTCATGTTCAAATTAATAGTTGAATTAGCTTTTAATATTTGAATTCCCTTTAAGCATTTATTACATGCATGGCAGTCAGCTATGTGCTTTATCTACATTATGTTGTTTACCCCTCATTTTTTTTTTCTTTTTAGAGACAGGGTCTGTCTCTGTCACCCAGGCTGGAATGCAGTAGTGTGATCATAGCACACTGTAACCTCAAACTCCTCGGCTCTAGTGATTCTCCTACCTCAGCCTCCCAAGTAGCTGAGACTATAGGTGTGTGCCACCACACTTGACTAATTTTTTTTAAGAGACAGGGGTCTTGCTATGTTGCCCTGGCTGATCTTGAACTCCTGGTCTCAAGGAATCCTCCCACCTTGGCCTCCCAAAGAGCTGGGATTACAGACATGAGCCACCATGCCTGGCCAGTTACCCCACATTAATAATCCTATGAGTTAAGAAAAAAAGGATTATATCTATGTTATACATTTATTCTATATATCAGCATTTCCCAGTATGTTCCATAGATTATTAGTTCTAAAAAATGTCCAATGAAAAAGAGGGCCCTGTTGTGGAAATCTATATCTCTTCTGGAAATTTAAAATATATTTTATAAAGGATATAAGGATTCAGCATATCAATTGGCTGAATAAGAAAACCAATATGATCTTTTCAATCAATATAGAAAAATAATTTGGCAAAATTCAACATCCATTCATGATAAAATCTCTCAGCAAACTAAGAATAGAAGGGTACTCCCTCAACCTCATAAAGGGAATTTATGAAAAAATAGATAGAGTTATCTATCATATTTAATGATGAAAGACTGAAACCTTTCCCCCTAAGATCAAAAACAAGGCAAAGGCATTCCCTTCAGTACTTCTGTTCAGCACTGTCCTGGAGAGTCTAGCCCATGGAAACAACAATAACAACAACAAAAAACACAATTAATCCAGATTGGAAAGGAAGAAGTGAAACTTTCTTCATTTGTAGATGACATGATCATCAGTATAGAAAATCCTGCGGAATCTACACAGAAAAACAAAAACCCCCAAAACCCCAACCTACTAGAACTAGTAAGTCAGTTTAGCAAGGTCGCAGGATAGAATATTAATTATAAAAATCAATGGCATTTCTAAATATTACAACAAACAATTGGAAGTTGAAATTTAAAAGAAACCATTTTAAATAGCATAAAACACTTAAGATGTAGCTTTTGAAAATATGTAAGATTTATATGCTGAAAACTGTAAAATATTAATTAGAGAAATTAAAGAATACCTAAGTAAGTGGAGACATGTACCATGTTCATAAATTGCAATTTCAATATTTTTTTTTTCATTTGTTTATCTTTTTTTATTTGAAAATATTAGGGGGGTACAAATGTTTCAGATTACATGGATCATTTTTGTAATGCCTGAGTCCTGGCTATAGTTGTACCCATCACCCAAATCCTAATAGTGTTCATAGTTCCCATGATGTGAGTTTATTTTCCTCCCCTCATCCTCCCTCCCCCCTGGTTACTTTCCACTTAGTTTTACTTCCCTCTGAGCATGTACGTATCCATTGGTTACTTCCAATTTAATAGTGAGTACATGCATTCAATATTGTTAAGATGTCATTTTTCCCTGAATTTATCTCTAGATTCAACAAAATCCCAGCAGGCTTTTCTGTAGAAATTAACAAGCCAATTTTAAAATTTGTACAGAAATGCAAAGGACCTAGAGTAGCCAAAACCATTTTGGAAAAGAACAAAGTTGGAGGACTCACATTACCTGATTTCAATATCATAATGCTGTAAAGTTATAGTAATCAGTGTGGTATTGCCCAAAAGATAAAATACGTAAATAAGTGAAACTTCATTTACAAAAGTACCAAGCAAATTCAGTGGGAAAATAGACTTTTCAAACAATTACCATATGACCAAGCAATCCTACTCCTAGGCATTTTCCAAAGGCAAAGAAAATATATGTCTACACAGAGATCTGTTTATGAATATTTATAGCAGCTTTATTCATAATAGTCATAAACTAGAAACAACCCTCTAACTTCTGAAAGCATAAACAAGGTGTGGTACGTTCATGCAACTTAATGCCACTTAGCAATGACAAGGAATTAATTACTGATACATGTAACATCAAGATGAATCTAGAAACATTATGCTAGGTAAGACAAATCAGATGCAAAAGCTATTAACTGTATAACTGTATGAAAGTCTGGGAAAGGAGAAATTACAGGGCCGGAAATCTGATAAATATTTGCCAAGGGCTGGGGATGGGGATAGGGGAATGATTACAAAGAGGATGGAGAGAACTTTCTGGAGTTATGAAAATGTTCTATGTCTTGACTGTGGGAGTGGTTACACAACTGTATTATACATTTGTCAAAACTCATAGAATTGTACATTTAAAAAGGGTAAAATTTTACCCTAGGTAAATTATACCTCAAAAAGCCTAACTTGAGGGAAAAAAAAAAAAAAAAACTCAGAAATACTTCAGTAAAAAACAGGTTTAAATGTTTTTCAACTCACGGCTTTCTAAAATTATTTGTTATTGAAAATTTTTTGCTACTTCCTTTATCATCCTGTAAAAGACTCCATAGTGCCCTACTATATTATAATAATTCTGAAATGTCAATCCAAAAGATATTAACTGCTACAGTACATATAAATAGGTAACATAAGAAATTAATGATTATAAAAAAGGAAAGTTTCAATAATCTTTAGGATTGTAGATATAATAGAGGTATCATATTCCATGTGTTTGAGTACAACCTATAGAGAAGCAGTATAGAATGGTTCCCAAGAGAAATGTGTTCACATTAAAGGAATGTCTACTGTTTATTAGATGCTGGAAGAGCTGTTGAGAACAGTTAAAAGATTTATTTCTGGCCCTTGGTTTGCTCAGAAATAAATGTGGGAGATAGGCAAGTCAACTGTTATTGAAAATTTAGCATAATGAATGGAATCCTAGAGGTATTTATATAGCGATATGGAAGCACTCAAGCAGGACATACAGTTCTAACTCAGAGGAGCAGGCAAGGAATGGCTGAAAGAAGGTGTCCCTGAGGTCATGCCTGAACTAGGCATGTAGGCATAGGATGACTTTAGGTAGGTGTAGAATGTGAGTGGGAGAGAGGAACACTGCAGCAGAAAGAAAAGCATGTACAACATAGGATATGTGATCTTTGAGAGAAAATTCAAGTAGTTCAGCACTGTTGTAACATGAAGATTTTGTGGAAATTGTAATGGAGGGATGACATCAGGTTTGGATTTTATAAGGCTATTCCAATTGCAATGTGGAGATTTGGAGAGAGAAAACTAAAATACAGAAACCAGTTAGGAGGCCTTTATGGAGTTTGAGGTGGGAAGTTACTATAGTGTTAACTGGGGTAATATTAATGGACATGGAAAAAAGGAGACATAAGATAGAAATATTTACGAGGTAAATTTGATACTAGTTTAACTCTGGGTGGACATTGAGAGTGAGGTAGAACAAGGGATTCTTTCTGGGTTTTGTGAAGAAAATATCTAAGTGCAGTTCCAGATAAGAATCCTTCTCAAATTACTAGTATAATACATATCACAATATTTGTACATTTCATTCCTTATAGTTCTCTGCAGTATCCAACAGGCAGGAGATTCTCAAAAACTGCTTGGATGAAGGAACAAATAAACAAATTTGTGGAGAACTAAATGTTCATAATTTCAGATTCTGGGAATAGGCAGAGCAAAGAGAATTTTTATAATAGAATTTCAAGAAAGTGCAGTTGTTTCTAAGGCCCAGAAAATTCAATTCCTTCCAAAGCCCTAAGAGTCAAATCACATGAAAGGCTTTATAAGACTAAAGGCTCAGTATCTTTTGATATGAAAGTGTGTTATAAAGCTGAAGATGGTTTTTAAAAAATGAAGTTCTTTTAGTATTATCAAAGTTATTTAGATGTACCATTTCTTTAAATATTTTTTAAAATTTTTTTATTGCATTTCTCTTACAAAGAACTGTTACAGGGCTGGGTACGGTGGCTCATGCCTGTAATCTTCGTACTTTGGGAGGCTGAGGTGGTGGATCGCTTGAGCTCAGGAGTTTGAGACCAGCCTGAGCAAGGGTGAGACTCCATCTTTACTAAAAAAATAAAGAAACTAGCCAGACGTCATGGCGCTCACCTGTAGTTCCAGCTACCCTGGAGGCTGAGGCAGGAGGATCACTTGAGCCCAGGAGTTCGAAGCTGCAGTGAGCTACCACAACACCACTGCACTCTACCCAGGGCAACAGTGTGAAATTCTGTCTTTAAAAAAAAAAAAAGAACTGCTGTAATTTCCCATTGCTATGTAAACAGTTAGATTTTTACCCCTCCCAAAAGTATTTGTATGATTGCATACGTTTAACAAAAGTAACTCTTAGTAAATTCTCTGCCTACTGTTTACATCCTAAATCTTTTCTATTCTTCCCAAATGCTTATTTTTATTCTTATCCCTCTCATTTTCAGGTAAAGACCAGATCTCCTGCTTTACTAACAAAATAAAGACATCTAGCCTGAACTCCCTCATTCTCCTTCTCTATGTCTCTTGAACTACTAGAAGGAGATTTGCCTTAGTAGGCAATTACTTCAATAGTTCCAGCAAAAGCTACTGATTTTTGGGTATATTGGACAAAAACTAAATATATACCTTCTTGATATTGTGGCACACAAATTGAATGTTGATTTAAAAGATGAGCTGGATTTACAAATTCAATTACAAATGAGGAAACTGAATTCCAAAGAGGTGAAATAGTCTATGGTGACCAAGCAATTTTCTTCACCTAAAAACGTCCCTCCAAGTTCATTGATTGTAACAAATGTACCATTTTGGTGAGGGATGTTGATAATGGGGGAGGCTATGCATGTGGCGGGGGTATGTAGGAAATCTCTGTACCTTCCCCTCAATTTTGCTGTGAACTTAAAACTGCTCTAAATGATAAAGTCTTTAAAAAAAGGTCCCTCCTAGCTCTAAAACCTATTATCCTATGATTAAACAGAAAACCTATGAATAGGTTGTAGGTAAGAGAAAAGACACAATAAATTGGCTACAATTTATCAAATCAAAAGTAGACTCTTGTTATTTAAAATCTAGCAATGTGTAGGTTAAAAATAAAGTGTATCAGTGTATATGCTAACTTATTTGAAAAATATTTACTGAGAGCCTACCATGTGCCAGGAACTGTTCTAGGCTGTGGGGATACAATAGCAAACAAAACAAAGAATAATCTCCTTTTTGGGCTTATATTCTAGTGAGGAGTCATACAGAATATAAAACTAAACTAAAACTGTACATTATATTAAATAGTGAGAAGTCTTATGCAATAACAGATCAGGAAAGGCATACTAATTGGCCAAGAGTTGGGTGGAGGGAGAGTTAGAGTATTCTAAATAGGATTGTTTGGGAAGCTCTAAGAACATTGGAGCAAAGACCTGAAACGAGAGGGAGCAACCCATGCAATGACTGAGGGGCAGGGGATAGGGAAGAGAGGGGGACAGCAAAAAAGTGAAAGGATGTGGGAAAGTGATCTTTTAGGCGGGGCAAAAGCTTTAAGGTAAAACAATTTCTTGCGTGTTTCATGAACAAGAGGCCAGCATAAGGAGGCCAGTGGGGCTGGAGCAGAAGGAATGAGGGGAGAGGAATAGGCAATAGGAATAACAAGATATTAAAGTAGCAGGTTGCTGTAAGGCCTTATATTCAGAGTGAGATAGAAGCTGTTGGAGGATTTTTGAGTAAAGAAATGATGTGATCTAACTTATCTTTTAAAAGGCCCGCTCTGGCCTTTATGTTGACTATAAGAGGACAAGGGTTAAGCAGGAACCAGCAAGAAGGCAGTTGCAATAATTCAGGTTAGACACAGAGGTGGGTGAGAAGTGGTTAAAATCTGGATATATTTCAAAGCCAACAGGATTTGCTGACAGATTCAATGTGGGGTGTGAGAGAAAGACAGACAAGAAGGATTTTGGCCTGAACACCTGAAAAGATGGAGTTGCCAATACCGAGGAAGGGGAGATTATGGGAGAGGCTGGCTTATATGGGGCTGAAAGAATGGAATATCAGGAGTTTAATTTTAATCATGTTAAGTATGAAATGCTTATCAGATGTCCAATTGGGACATCAAGTAGGCAGTTAGATACGTGAGTGCTGAAGTCAGAGGAGAGGTCTACACTGGGTATGCAAACTTAGAAGTCATCAGCAGATAGATGGCATTTAAAGCTATGGAATTGGATGAGATTATCAAGAGTATAAAGAAAATGTTCAATGACTCAGCTTTGTTGCATTCTAATGTTGTCAGGCCAAAGATACATGGAGGAACCAATAAAAGAGTTTGAGAAGAAGTGGCCAGCAGGGCAGGAGGAAAATCAAGAGAATGAGTGTCTTGGAAGCCACTGTCTAAAATGCTGCTCATAGATTAAGTAAGATGAGGATGAAAAATGAACTACTGGATTTAGAAAGGTGAAGGTCATTTGTGCCCTTGACAAGACATATCTAGGGAATGGGGCATACAAAATTCTGATGGGAGAAACCACAACATGTTTTTATGTTTATGATCTAGGATAAAGGGAAATGATGAAGCAGGAGAAAAAAGAATTGCTAGAATGATGGCCTGAGTTGATTAAAGGCTTGGAGTCTAGTGAAAAACTGCAAAGGTTGGCCTTAGGAAAACAAACAACTTACAAAAAGGAACAAAAGAGAAGGTAGAATACATGTTTACGGAAACATCTTATGCTTATTTATTACTGCTATTTTCTTAGACTTATATTTTATCTTTGACATGCATTTACTATTTTAAAGTAAATGAACTCCTTTTTGTTTATTACCATACATATTTTATTTTTATACATAACAAAATAATGGCTTTGTGGCTTTCTTACTTTCAGTCCAAAGAACTCTCCTGAACTCAAGCAATTCCAGCATGCTGTAACACTATTTCAAATTTCAGAAATAACTTGGATCCATAGCAGACATTCCAAGCCTCTTTACTGGTTTTTCTTAACCAAGAAAAAAGTAACCAGTGTAACTCATAAGGGCATTCCATGAACAGGGTTATGCCAGGATAATGCTCTTTCTAGTCTATCTTACTTACAGGATTATCTCCCTATATATTATTTATCCCATGTAATAACATACCCCAGGATAATATAATACCCTGGGGTAAATAATATAGAGGGAGGTAATATTTCACATTTGTTATATTTAGGCTAAATAAAATACATTGATCTTCTTTCCTATGATTCACAGTGAGGAGCAGGTATCAGTAAATTATGTACACTTTGCAAATATTTTTATTGATTTATCAATAATGTAAATAACATAAAATACCAGAACTACCATACCTTTTCATAAATTCAAATTATGTCTTAAACATAAATGAGAAACTATATTCTTTTTCAAAAATGTTTATTTGTAATTTATTCTGTGTATGCATACATATATATGTGTGTGTATATGTACATTCAGCTACTTTGCATGGTAGCTGAATTTAAGATTTTAGTTTGGTAAATTTAGTCTGGTAAAACAAAAAACAAAGCAAATCCCACATGTGTTATTGATGGTGCTACTGAATGCATGACTGGATAGCAGTTTTATTCATGAGATATAAAACATTATCACCTTATCTGTTAATAAAATTTAAACTAAAAAAACACAATTAGGAATAAAATAAAATATTAAATTAATAAAATCACCAGTTTTTTCCTATTTCAGGAAATAATCCTTGGATATGAGTAAAATTAATTTTTAAGAAAAAATGCATTTTATCTTGGGACAACGTGTGCCACTGACTTAATTATTTTTTTTCCTTTTGTCTTAAATAGTATATTAGTTTGTTAGAGCTAACATAACAAAATACCACAGGCTGGATGGCTTAAATAGCAGAAATTTATTTTCTCCCAATTCTAGATGCTAAAAGTCCAAGATCAAGGTGTCTACAGGTTTGTTTTTCTGAGGCCTCTCTCCCTGGCTTGTAGGTTGCCCTGTCTTCATATGGTCTTCCTTTTGTCTATGTTGTCTGTATCCTAATATCCTTTTTTGTAAAGACTAGTCATATTGGATTAGGGTCCACATGAACCAACCCATTTTAACTTACCACCTCTTTAAAGACCCTTTCTCCAAATACAGTCACATTCTGAGGTATTGAGGGTTAAAACTCAACATATGAGTTTTGCGGGGACACAATTCAGCCCATTAAAACCAGTATAGTTAGTTATAGTAAAAATGCATGACTTAGAGAAGACCTTAAGATATTTTTCTTTCATATATCATATTTTAATTAAATAGTAGCTACATCAAATTAATCCATCGGAATCCATTTTATTACAATGATTAGAATGTTCATTCCTTATCATTTTAAATAGAATCATCAGTGTTCTTCAAAAAACTAAAAATGGTTGAATAAATTACATAGATTTCTTTATAATTTGCAAAGAACTTTCATGTATTTATTCATAATGAGTCTAAACCTGTGAAATTGGCAGTCAGAAATTTAGAAAATATGGCTCAGTCTAAAACTTCATCTTATTCTTCATTCGATGGCCATTTAACTACCTTATGCTATATCTACAAAAGAGAATAGCAGATAGAAATTTATGTGCATGAGAATTTGGGATACTCAAATACTATGTGGTAAGAGATTTTCTAGAAGACTGACTTATGCCTGAACCCACAGTTGCACAATACTTTTTTAAGGACTATAGGAATGGATGCCTGCACCTATGAAATGTGGCAAAATCAGGGTAAAATTAAGAAGAAAGGACAGGCTTATTTCATAAATTGGACTAAGCTATCTTTCTGAGTACTTATATCAGCATATAGTTTATAATCAGACTTTCCTCAGACTTGGATACAGTAATTTTAAAGCTTTGGCCAATGTATAAAACTTCACATGACTCCCAGTGGAGGACAGTGACTATAGCAAACTAAAACTCTGTACTCTGTTTTTAATGCTGCAATTTAAAGGGCAGAGCCACGTTTTATAGGATCAGTGGCAAACACATGACATTCCCCTCCTCTGGGGATGTCCCCAGAGGTACATCACTCAGCTTGATCAAATTAACTGCAACATTGTTCCACTCATTGAGCCAGGGTGCCTGGGTGCTCATTGCTTAAAAATTCACAACTCTGCCAACCGTGGCTACCACCATTATGGTGTGTTTTTTCCTGTTGGCTAACACCATGCTTTTAAGTGAGTAAAACTGTAGGATATTATAATTGAAGTCCTCTATGTAAATTCAGGAAAATTCTTCATGCTATTTTTTTTTCATGTTGAAAGAGTATTATACCCAGGGGATAAACTCAAGACCTGGCAAGAATAATGAGCAGAAGCATCTTTAAGAAGGGAATCTGAATTTACACTTCATGAAGTGAGGAGAAAACTTCTGGTTAAACATGACTCTATTTCCTCCTTCTCCTCCTGAAGCCACGATAAGACAATCAAATAAAATTTTAAAAGGCAAAAAACATAACAAAAATTAAGGGAGATAAAGGTCATGAGAAATTTCAACAAAATTCTCTGAGCTAGAAAGCAGACAGAGAGTGGTGCTCAGTAAAGGAAGCTATAACCTGGTATCTACATAGGAGGTTATTCATGAGAAACATACTTCCTTTCCTTTTTCTTCTTCCTTTTTTATTTTTAATCTAATTTGTGCTACAGAAACAATGAAAGGTTGAGGACATGGAGGCATAGGGTGCTGGGGGTGCTGGTAGCAAAGTTCAATCTGAAAACAAGGAGAGTGGTTGAAAATGGCAGGTCCCCAGATTTTTTCTCCTGCCCCACATCCCAAAGCTAAGTAATTCCTTCCCTGTTTTCTTCCCACCTTCCACCCTGCAAGATATCAACATTTTAGACTTTAGTTGAATTACTAGATCTGAGAGGCTCTGGACCAAAGGCACTGGTCAGAGGAAAGTATGAGAAGAAAAAGAGACTGAAGGATTAAGTACAGATTTTCCTAATGATGAGCGGAATACCAGCTCCCTCTCTCTACTCTGCTCCTGGAACACTGGCATTGAGAGAAAGTAAAGAATTCTTCTCTGGAGAACCAAATGATCCCAAAGAAAAAACCTATTGAAACTGATATTTTGGAGATCCTAATTTTTTTTAAAGCAACTTCAATGTCAATCATCATATAGTTGAGGTACCCTGTTCACAAACATATAGAGCTTCCATGTGGCATGTGAAATAGCTAAGTATCACAAGACATGTTGAGTCTTCAACATCAAATGCAGACACTCGCATACCGAAAACAAACAAACAAACAAAAACACCTTGAGGAAATAAAAACATTGAAAGGAACAGAATATAAGTTTAAAGAATATTCTTAGAGATATAACAGACAATTATTGCAAGCATAAACCAAAAGTAGCATGCTATAAACACAGGACAAAGACCGAGGAAAACTTTTTGAAATAAAAAATAGGATAACCAAAAAAATAATCCAATGGGAGATTTGGAAGTTAATGTAGAAGAAAGATAATGTAGAAGAAGATAGTGGAACAAAAATATCAAAATAAGAGATGAAAATAAGAGATGGAAAATAAGAGATGAAAAGTAAAAAACTTAGAAGATACAACAAAAGATCCAGCTTTCAAACAGGAAAATGGAGGGAATGAAATCATCAAAGGAATTATGAAAGAAAATTACCTAGAACTGCAATGTATAGAGAACAGTCCAGATTAAAGCAGGGGGATAGAAGGAAAAATAAAAGGAAGAACAAAAAATTGATATTTGAGCACTTGGAAAACAACACCAAAAACTCAAGTAAACTTAGACAAATGAAAAACTAATAAAAACCGGCAAATGAAAACTTTAGGTATTTACTAATTCTAGGGGAGAAAACAAAGGGTTCTATATAAACGAAGTAGTTGCAGTGTCCTACTTGGCTCAGTAACGGAATGTCACAACAAAGTAAACTCTAGGTAGGAAGAATGGGGGAAGGGGAAATGAAGGAGTGGGAGAGATAAGATTGATACATTGAGACAACAGTAAAATACATTATTGAGAAATATGGAAATATTTGGGGAAACATACTGAGAAGAATTCATGTTTGGTTTGGGAAAGGAGGATGGGCATTACTATAAGACTTTTAGTGAAATTTGCCTTAATAAAAATTATGTACATACATTTGATAAAAATAAAAATCAATTAAGACTAATATAAAAGAAAAACCAAAATTGTAACAAAGAAATTGGGTAAGAGAGACTGGAAAACTAACAGTGGGACTTAAACATTTCATATATATGTGCGTGTGTGTATATATATAAAAACTACATATATACAAACTTTACATATAACATCAAAGTTCTATATATATAAACCTTACATAACTTATAAAAGTATATATTTATATATATAAACCTTATATATGTTATAATATATAATATATAAATGTAAACTTTAAATATTATGAAAGAACTTTTAAATGTAAAACTGGACCCAATTTGTAGATTTTTTTTTTTAGTATGCTGAAATATTTCTTATTTTCACATTCTGTTAATGCTTTGATTTACTAAATTTATGCTCTTGTTTGGCATATTTAAGTTTACATGACATATACACTAACTTTTAAAAAACAAAAATAAAAGATCCAAACTGATAAACACACCATTCTACTAAATTAATAATAGTAACTCTGTAACAATATATCTCTGCAAAACTTTGCTTTCCAAGTAAGGCTAGGAACCAGTTCATTTCTTACCCTAGTCACTGGTTATAAGGAACAGAAATTCACTCAAACTAGCGAGGTAATGACAGGGAATTTATTTTAAGGAATCTTTAAAGGATAAAGCACTATTTAAAAATTCAAGGGTGGGTTTTAGGAGACATTGGAACAAGGAAATAGAATGCCATCAAGATCAATGGCAGTTACAGTATCCCCCAACAGCATCCTTCGGTATACGTTCCAAGACCTCCAGGGGATGCAAGAAACCTTGGATAGTACCAAATCCTATACTATACATATCATATATTTTTTTCTACGCATACACACCTATCATAAAGTTTAATTCATACATTAGGCACAGTAAGAGATTAACAATAATAACATAGAACAATTATAATATGCTGTTCACAATTTCACAGATTTATTCTTACTGTAGATCTTAGCAACCTCAGCAGACAATTTTCTTTCCTTATTAAGTCAAGAACTTACATCTTTTCACTTAAAGAAAGTACTTTAAAGTTTCTCTTTAGCATATCCAAATTGCCAGCATCACTACTCTTGCTCTTTGGGGCCATTATTAAATAAAATAAAGGTGACTTGAACACAAGCACAGCAATACCTCAACAGCCACTCAAATATCTGAGAGGGCTACTAAGTGACTAACAGGTGGGTAGTGTACATAGCATAGATACACTGGACAAAGGGATGATGCACATGTCAGGTGAAACAGAGCTTGATGGCATGATAATCACGCTATTCAGAATGCCATGCAATTTAAAACTTATTTCTAGAATTTTCCATTTAATATTTTCACACCATGGTTGACCATGGATAACTGAAACTGTGGAAAGTGAAACCATGGGTGAGGAAGGACTACTGCACTTCATTTTCTCTATTCTCTCTCCAGGGCCACAGGGACTCTCAACACTTCAGCTTTCTATGTGCCTGAATCATCACTCTTTCTCTATGGAACGGATTTTTCTGTCACTTATACAAGCCCAAAGATAGCACTCCAAGCTCAGATTTATGTAATCTTCCTGAATAACCCAAAGTTGTTGACTAGGATTTCTAAGTTCCTATTCCAAATGCTTAGAAAAAAAGAATCTGATTGGCTCAGTTTGAGTCAGGTGCCTACAACTGATCCAATCAGCTGTGTGTGTGTGTGTGTGTGTGTGTGTGTGTGATAAGATCTGATGCTTACTCAGCAGGGACTGTGGAAAGAGAGAAGAAGTTGACAAACAGGCACACTGACTAACACATTTGCTTTGCCTTTTCAGTTCTCTTGATAAATCAGGACTCAAAAAGTTTCTTTCCAGTCCTTGCCTGGTTCCTCCAACAAAGTGGACATTCAATAAACATGAAATGATTGATAGGGATTCCAAATGAGATGGCGAAATGTGAAAAGTGTAAGGAAGAATGTCTTTCTCTCTTCTTATTCTTGAATAATTTTTTCATATGTATGCACTGAAATTCTAAATTAGGGTTATTACAGGAAACCTTCCAGTCCTATTTGTTTTTCCTAGAGACATTTCCACAATTGACCAGTATTTTAGGCCAATATGATTCCCTGGCAATTACTTGATTTTCATTATGGCTGCCAGTGGTATGAGAAGAGACCCTGTCATGGGAAGAGTTTTCCAGAAGTTATTGTTCATGTTACTGTTGTTTTTCCTATTATTTAAAGGATTAAATGATTACAGTTATATTTCCAACTATGTGGAACCAATTCTTACATCTCCATCTATTTTAGATCGTATGTAGGTAAGCAATAAGGAATAGGATTGGATAATGAACAATAGGCTAGAAGAAATATATTACGTTCTAAAATGCAAGATGTTTGAACTAGCATGTTCCCCCCCATAAAAATATCCCATACGTTCATTTCTTGAAAATTTCTTTCATTTCCTTTTAAAGCTGAAAGAGAATTTTAAAAATTAAAATTGTTAAATGACACTTACATCTTGGCTTTTTCCCTAAGGACATTAAGGGGAAATTCCAAAGAGGGAGAGGAAAAAAACCTGTCTCTCAGCAGGGTTTATCGGCTGTGTTTTTATGGGTAAAAGAGATTCAGTTTTAGGTTATGTGTGGGAAGAGACATGACACAGGTGTGGTTATAACTTCATTTCATTCCAATTCTTCGTAGAAAAGTTAGTTTAGAGTAGGTAGATGTTTCTAAGATTAGGAAGCCATTTGGGCTTCCTGGATATCTAGCCGAAAATTCAAGACAACTCTTTGTAGATTTTACAAATTTAAGGTAGACAGATTAGTAAAGTCTGGATAAAAAGGTAACAAATAAAAATTACCTTTGCTTCTTGAGATACTATTTTCAAATCTACGTCAGGCTTCTATTTAAGTGTCACCAAGAAAATATTACACAGTTTGCTAGATCATCCTGTATTAGAGCTGAATAATGAATGGGAAAGAAAGTAGAAATAGTCCACGAAATGACTTCATTGCAGTGATTATTTTTCACCACTTAAAATTTATTTTATGCATGTGTCAGGTATTGCGCTATTCTTTCACAGACATTTTCACATTTATCTTCTCATGAGCCTTTACAGGTAGGTATTATTATTTTCTACCAAATGCAATAGTCAAAGACTTAACTCAAAGTCTCATTGGCAATAACTGGTAAAGCCAGAAATCAAGCCAAAGTTTCAGGATCCTAAAGAATTACCAGTGTTTTAATATATTAGCTGCAATTGAAAAAATACCTAATGCAACAGTTTCTTTTTGGCAATAACTGTGAGAAATAGCATGTCCTTATCTTTGTGTCATATATTTATTCAGATCATCATTTGCATGCCTACAATTTCATTTGGGTGTCTATTCCTTAGTGACAATTTTTTAAAAAATAACTGTCTCCTCATAGGTTTGTCCACTCGTAGTTCAAATATATATTTTAGAAGCTCAGCTATCTTAGTCTTTTAGTAAAAGAGTTTTTATATTTTATTGAGTAATATTGCATAAGTTTTCTTCCATAAATTAAAACATTCTTTATCTCTTCTAAGTTTAAAAATTGCCTATTTAAGTCAGCTTCATGCAACTGATGTTAAATAACTGTATTCCGAAACTTTAAAGAACTCTGAAAATCAGACCAGTGTACTCTGGTTGAACTTTTGTTTTTCAGTTAATTGTGCTTAGTGTGCAGCTCAGGTTGATAATCTTGTCTGTGTTGACATTTGAATATCTACTCATTGATATTATGCTGCCAGTTATAACCATTTTCACAAGTAATAAACCAAATTTAGCTCATGATAGTTCAAAAATATTTAACTGTTATCATGAACATTTCTCAAAAAATGATACCAGTATCATATTTGTTTTTCATTTCCTAGCATTTTTAGAATAGGAAAACTTGTGCTCACAATTAATGGTTTAGGGTACTATTAGTCTAAGAACTAAATGAAAACCTGCAAGACCAGTTTATATTACTATTTAAAAAATATATAGTACAAATATGATACTTTATGACCTATAAAGGCATGTTGAAACAAGTTAGATTAATAACAATTATAAATACCATTTCTAGCTACTAAATTAATTCCTTAAATTAATAAATTATGTAGTATCTTAATTAGGGCAACCAATACATTAAAATAGATTGCTTTTCACAAGTTTGATTGTACATGTGTATTTCGAACTGCAGTCAAATATACTAAACATTTTTATTTTCAAAGAATTCTTATGAAGCAAAAAATATTATGTAAAGAAAAGCATAATTCCTCTTGAGAGTTTGCAGTATATAGAGCTCTGTAATTCATGAGAATTCTAATTTTTCTTCCTATATATAGATATTGCTTATTTTATTGAGAGGCAGAACTTGAGCTGGAAAATTTACCTGCAAAATTATTTTTTAACAGAAAATAACATGCTTTGCTTTCTTTCTTTCTTTTCCTTATTTTTTGTGAGATGAGGTCTCCCTCAGTCTCCCAGGCCAGAGTGCAGTGGCATTATCATAGCTCACTGTAGCCTTGAACTCCTAGGCTCAAGCAATCCTCCCACCTCAGCCTCCTAAGTAGCTGGATCTACAAGTGTGTGCCAGCATGCCTGGATAATTAAAAAAAAAAAAAATTGTAGATATGGGTCTGTTTGCTCAGGCTGGTCTCAAAACTCCTGGCCTCAAATGATACTCCTGCCTCAGCCTCCCAAAATGCTGGGATTACAGGCATGCCCAGACCTTACTATGCTTTGCCTTCAATATTACTATTTTTTTCACTTTTTCCCCAAAGTTTCTGCTGAATCAGTATTATTATTGTAAAAAAATTGACTGAAACGAGAATATTAAGGCCTCCTTTCTTTTTTTTCCTAAAGACAACAAAGAAGTTACAACAGAAAGTAAAATAAAAATAAGGAGAAAGCATAGATTTGTGCAGGCACAAGCTAGATTCAGAAATTTCTCCCAGCCTAAAGCATTACAGCAGACACTGCATGCAGGCAAGATTTTTAAGGAGTCTCCTGTGTCATCAAGGGTCTAGATTACATCATCGATTTAATCTTTTCCATCTCCTAATTTTAATGGTTCTGCTTTCCCGAAGGCTGCTGTAATTTATCCCATGGGTTCTCAAAATAAGTGAAATTTAAAATAGAAACACTGCTTCTGTGTTTTCTTTATTGTCTTTGCCATTTGCTAAAACCACACCTATTTGTAGAGATAACTGTATCTTTTGCTCTAGTTCCAATGAAAATGCTTTTTATATATTCACTATTTTGTCATTGAGATCAAGAAGAATTTTTGTGATTTGTGAAATGAAAAACTAATAACACATTTTCTCTGCTTTAGTGTAAAATTTAACCAAAATGAATTTTGCTGAATTTATGAGACAAGAGCTATATCCAAAATAAATTTGCCAGAAAAGTTTTGCATCATGAGATACTCCAAGTATAATTTTATTTTTCTTCTTAGATCAGATTGGAGCAAACCTTCCCCAAACATGTTTTAAAAATAAAATTACAGTAGTTTTTACTTTCTAATATGTTCACTCCTTCAGAGATTTACTAGGAAAGAGAAAAAAAAACCTTGAAGAGGATAATGAGTCCCAGCTGAGAATCATGTGCCAAGATGCTCAGTGACTTTTTTTTCTTTAAAGACATAGATAATGAGGATAGGAAACAAGTTCTGGTTATTTGGAAGTGTTTCTTTAAAAAAATTTAAAATGCAGAAGTTGCCACCTTGCAAAGAGGCGAATTACCATTTCATATTGCCCTGATTTATCTATTGGAAGGGATGTAAAAAGTTATCGGTGGTTCTTAAAGTGTCTGCTATGTGGTGCCAATCCAGATGGAAGTTGTCACTGGTCTCTGGTAAAAAAGTTCAACTTACTCTATTGCAGGGATTGTTGTTTAGTGAATCCTTACAACTCCTTTGGTGTTATA
>RJWJ010031223.1:0-19354 GCA_004363605.1 Indri indri
AAAAAACCAACTGCTTTTTCCAAAAATCTCTGATAAGAATCTCAATACCTAATTCTGACATGGAAGTATTTTTGTGTAACCTATAATATTGTGTCCACCCAGCAATATATCTGTTTCCAAGGCATCTATATAGTCATCAAGATATCTGCAAAATCTGCAAGCAAATGAGAGAGGGTGACAGGCCTGAGGGAGAGAGACTGCACACAGTCCTGTGGAGGAGAGTCCAAGAAGCCACACTGCTGTGAGACAGGTGAGACACAGGGATGCAGGTGAGACACTGAGAAGCATTCCTGTCCTGGAAGACTGACTACCCCAAAGAAGCTCTCACGGCCTCCCTGAACACTCCATCCCAAACACCAACAAAGATGCACAGCAGACTCAATTCCGTCTTGGTGGGAAAGGTTTTGGTATAAACTTAAATGAATGAAGAGGGATGCGAAAGCTGTTCTTGCAAAGTTCTTTTTAGCCTGTGGTTTCAAGAAAGCAACACAAGACAAAAGAAGCTGCAAGTGTTTGAGGGAGCCTCGCTGTACTGAGACAATAGCTCTCAACCCTGTACTGACAGTGATCTAACCATCCAAAACATTTCTAGGTCTCAGAAATCAGATTAGTGGCTGCCAGGGGAGAGGGGATGTGAGGAATAGGAGTAACTGCTTAAGGGATATTGGGGTTTTCTTTGGGGCTGACAAAAATGTTCTGGAACTAGATAGAGGTGTTGGGCACACAACATGGTGAATGTAGTAAATGCCACAGAATTGTTCACCTTAAAATGGCTAATTTTATGTTATGCGAATTTCACTTCAATAAAAAAAAAAAATTCAGGCCTTAAAACCCAATCTTTTGCTTTTAAAGGACTATAGGGACAAATCATAGTAGGTAGAAAGTTAATAATGTCTCAATTTCCAGATCAAACACTCACAAAGATATTCACTTTGGGGCATAGCCGTACTTAAAGCTAATAATTCACTTAAAAGCACGTTTCTCCTTCATTTTAATGCACGTAGTTGCACCCATTTGTAAAAAGGAGGTAAAGCTGGAAAAATAAGCACATTTACCAAATAGTTCACATCTTAATTAATTTGAAGTGCAAAAGACCGGAAACAAAAACTGAATAAAATGGATTTGGATTATTAACTATTTATATCTGAGAGGGAAAAAAATGTACCGTTTGTTGATACTAACAGTTGCTGTGGCTACATGTTGGGTTTTTGTTTGTTTGTCTTTTTCATTTTTTACTTCATTTTTAATTGACAATAATTGTATAAATTTGGGGTACAACGTGGTGTTTTGATATATGTTTTTATTGCGGTAGGGTTATCTAACATATCCATCACCTCACATAATTATATTTTCATGGTAAGAACATTTAAAATTTACTCTTTGAGCAATTTTGAGATAGTCAATACATTATCATTAATTATAGCCACCATTCTGTGTAATGGAGGCATAAACTTTAGTGATAGATGTTGTTTTAAATGAGATACTTTCAATACTGTATTAGTCATTTGAGAAGCAAACATGTGCATAGCAGGGTCTCATAGGTTGTGCATTCCTCACATGGACTGACAAGCAGTGTGTGAGTATTACTACAATTTCATTCATTTTCCAAATCTCAATCACCGATAGTACTTCTTATCCTCTCCTAAATCCGTAAAAACATATGCTTGGAATTATTCCATTTAAATGCTTCCATCTGGTTAAAAAAAAAAAAAGAAACATCCTATATTTTCTATCTTGGCTCTCAAAGCTTCTCCAGTAAATTCCTCACAGTACTTTTCTATGTGAAATTTGGAGAGGAATAGTTTTGTCTAGTAAATACATAAAACAGATCACTGAAGAATTTAAAGAACTTTGTATATCTCAGTTATTTTTTATGATAGATTTTTTGGCAATCAATCATATTTATCTTCTATGTATATAAACTAGGTAATAAACTTTATGGGAAATTATATATAATCCTCAAAATTATTAATTGGATCTTTTCCAAAAACAGCCACAGCATCAAACTCGCCCGAGTGAGATAAAAGAAGCAAAATCATTCCAATCAACATTTTATTCTACTCATTGATGTTTTTTAAGTGATTCAAACTGAAAATGAGACAATTCTTTCAATGTTTATCCGGAATCAATTCTTACCTGTGTGAGAAACAAACCTCCCATTGGAAGACTCGGCTACCGAGTACTGGAAGAAAGGGAATTTCAGACACTTCCCGGTGCCCCTGTCACAGATGCCCGACTGGCAGTTGCAGGTCTCTCTGCATTCCATCCCGAAGGTGCCGTATGGGCAGTCTGAGGACAAAGAAAGGGTTTGGAGAGGGAGCTGCTAGTTGTGCATATGCGTCCATCCTAACAGCCCTCTGTGCACAACCTTAGGGTTTGAACCAACCTCAGGAATCTTGACTGTAAAATGAAACCCAATCCTCAGAACCCCGGGCTCTGAAAGTTGCAACTTTGAGTAGTAAATATGAAGTCACACATTGAGACCAGATAACGGATGCCTCGGGCTTAGTGTCATGATGTAAAGTTTAGCTGACTTTGAAGACAGCTGCACACAGCCAGTCTCCTTGGAGCAGTCTTCATTCTGTTTGTTTTCTGCTTAGATAGAGACAGACAGGTTCTCACAGGCTACCTCTGTAACAGTTCAGTGACCATGGGATATTGGTCATCTGCATCAGCTCCTCAAAGAGTTTAAAAGATGTGATGCTGTCTTTGAATCCACTATATTCACAATTTACTGTTTTAAATGTGTAGGAAAACGCTTCAAACTAACCAGGGCTGAGAGAGCTGCTATCCCAGCTCCCCATGAAGCAATCGGTCCTCAATCTGCTCCAACTCTCATCAAGTTTCTCATCTGTCAAAACGGCAGGGCAACCGACCTTACTAACGCCCCCAGTTGTTAAGAGGGTTCACTAGTAAAATCCTCTACAAAGCTAAGATGCAAGATGTTAAATGAACAAGAAAGCTGAGGGTTTATGCACCCTGAGGGTTTGTATACCTACCAAGAACTAGAAGCTTTAGAGCTTCCATGGTTTATACTTAGGCTAATAGACACTAACTGTATTGAGATAAGAGGGCAAAGTCATGTATTTAAAATGCTTGGATTTTATTATATAAACAGCATCTCAAAATAAATTAACCACCAGTCTTTAAAAGCCAGCAGAATAGATAGAGGATATTTATTCTCTTGGCACGAAAATATCCTTGTAAATGTACAATCACATACAGGTAAAGAAACAAGTGGTGAGGCATCTGAGTCTTTAGCATTCTAATATTCCACTGAATGATCTAGGTCATCAATAAGATGTATTTTTAAAAGAAAGTTAAGATTTCTCTTTTCAGTATCCCTCAGATTACAGAAGAGCGTGATTTTGAACACTGTCCTCTCTGCTGGGAAGAAGAGTCCACAAAAAGGATCCTGAAAAAGCCTCCAGCAGAAAAGCACACAGGATTGGGATTTGACTGTGTCTGCAGTGACACTGAAAACTAAAACTGTAGCCAAATTCCCAGTGACACTTCAATTGTACCCCCTGATGTATTGAACAGTGCGGGGTACACAGTGTTTATAAAATGTGTCTCGGCTGGCTGATTACTGTCTGTGCCACACAATGACAAACATCTGAATATTTAGAAAACATCTGGGTGTGCAGCTGAAGTATACAGTGTTCTTTTAAAAAGCTGAAGGAGAGATTTTTGACTATAGCAAAATATAATATCTCTATCTAGAGTTGCTAAGGCTCACACAGTCTCATTATTTCCAGCGGAGAGAAAAACGTTTGAAACTAGACTCATCAGCAATTTGAAGGATGCCAAAAAGAGCAATCCTAAATATCTTTTTAAAAATATCTCTCAATAATACATACCGTGATCATGCAGCAGAGCTACCAGCATGCTAAAGACTCCAGACGCCTCCCAGCTTCTTCACCCACACGTAATTACACATTTATAATCACATTTACAAAGGCATATGTATGCCAAGAGAAAAAGCAATCCACTGCATATACTTGCTATATTATAAGCGCGATTGTGTTAACCACTTCCTCCCTAATTTCCTTATGTGACATGCTGTTTTCTTGGCTGATAAGCCCAGCAATTTACAGAAATACAGATCCTATTCAGTAGAAAGAAATACAGGTGTAAGTGTTCACCAAACAAAATGTTTCCTTAATATTCTCCCCCTTATTAGTTATAAACATAAACTAAGCAAGAAATAAAATTCTCCTAATAGTTCAAGAATTTACTTTCTAATCTTTTGTATGTTTTACAGATTAAAGACGATTAATTTATAAATTACTTACCTAAAGGGTAGGAGAATTAATGAGATTAGCTCAATCCTGGGTGATTATTATTCACTTGTATTAAATACATAAAATGTAAGAATCATTTAGAAATTTCCAAGTGCTTTTTATGATTTTGAAAGCTTCTTTGTATTACAAAACTGATGAATGCCATTATAGCATGTGTTGCATCTTAATATTGGCTCTTAATGATGAGATCCTGAGGTATCTATATATAGAATATTTTTAAATCACCATTCTTTTGATTCTAAACATTTTTAAAATGTTAAGCATTTTAAACTACAGTCACAACGTTTCAAATAAATTCTACTAATAATTATATTATTTAGCTATAATTTCAACTTGATGAAGTTTTTAAATCTATAAGATGGCCAACCTCATTCTTTACAGGCATTCAATTTTCATTTTTCTTTACTGTTATTTTTCCTTGTCTTACTCCAGCTGCTATTTTTCTAGATGACTGAAATTTTTATAAAGTCGAATGAGGTTTGTTTCATACTTCAAGAGACCATTTTTTAAGAATGTGAATTATTTTATTAGATGACTTAAGCCCACCCTATTCCATAAAGTGCATTAGTGTTCATGAGAAATAATTGACCTTGAGGTTGATGAAAGAATCACTAAATCCAGGGTCTAGAAACCATTCCAAGAGGTTATCTAGTGGTGACCTCTGTAATCACTGCCTTGCAGAGAAGAGAGCACCTAAACCATCCATAACAGACTACTTGTCAAGTTTCTAAAGTTTTCCAGAAAAGAAGGCAACACAATCTTCCACTGCAACTTTCTTTCTGAACTCTCCTAAACGTGAGTGAAATGCTGCATTTCTCCCTGCGCCTCCCTGCACACTGGTTCCAGTTGCTATCTGCAGAGTGGTCCTTCTCTCTGTACCTATGACAACACCTGCGTGGGACCTTGTCAAGAACCCACCTGCCTTTTCCCTCTTCACCTTGAGTAGCAAAGCCACCTCCCCTCCCAAGCTGGCTAAAAGCTCTCAGCGTGCCCTGGGCGGGGAGAAGCAAGGAGTCACTCTTTACCTTTGCAGATACCAAATTCGTCACCAAAATCATCCTCCTCACTGTAAAACTGACACCTCAGCCCCGGGCCACACTTCACACCGTCCATGCCTGAGACCGTGCGGTAGCAGGTTTCCCCCAGCCCTGCAGCGCACACCCGGCAGCAGCCACAGTCGTCCAGCACTGTCCTCTTACAGCGCAGGCTGCTTTTGCACTCGTTACGGTCACAGTGTTCAGGGCAATCCACCGCATACTTGGTGCTCCCGGCCGCCGCCAGGTGCGCAGGGACAAGGAGCGTGGTCAGTAGCAAGAGGCTCTTCATGTTTCCCAGCCGGCCCAGGCGCGGCTCCCACGTCGTGGTCTCTGCTGGTGGGAAGCAGCCGTCCAAACTGGTAGCTGAGCCTCTGCCTACACGTTTATGAGTTTTATACACTGGGTTGCCTGCATGCTTCCCCGTCATCAATTTCCTCAACCCAGCAGCAGCGCTTTCCTCCTGCCAGGCTCTCTTGTTTTAGTTTATGAAATCCAGGATGAAGGCTGGATTAACATGCTGCTGCCATCCAGGAATTGAAAAGCCCAAGCTGATGTCATCTGTTATGTTTAGATGGTTGTTTTGCATGAGGACTGAAAAACTCACTCACATCCGTCTCAAGGGCTCAAGGACGTCTGTGAAGGAGAATAAAGCAGGTCGCACGGCCTCCTTCAGGACAGGAATTGTTCTGACACTGGTGTATCACTTGGGGTGTAGCTTTGTCTCAGAGCCTCTGTAGTCAGGAGGAAAATGATATCGACATGAATCATCAGGACCCAAGAAGCTTCTTCAAAAATAATAATAAACATTTGGTATTTCCCCTCAATAAATAGCCATGAGATCATTTGGAAGAAGAAAGGGTTATATTGTGCCTTTTCAATACTTAGAAGAAAGAAAATGTTTTGATAGGGATTTTTTTAAGACCCTCTCTTCCTTCCTCCAACCCCCTCCTCAAATGTTATTTCTAGAGGAATTCATGTCACATATATCTAAGTCTATCGTGATAGAGCTGTTTTTCCAGTAAGATGTGGAATTGCCTCTGAGAATTTCTTTTAAAATCAATGCAAAAACCCACAAAAGAGGTAAGATTGTTATGGCACTGTTTCTGGGTTACTCAATTCCAGAAAAATGTATCGGTTGGACTTCTGACCCAAAACTCCCTGGGGAGAGGCTCATCCATCACCGAGTCTGCTTGTCCAATGATCAAGTCCATTCAGAGCCCTTCCCCTCACCTCCTGGCATCTATCAGAGTCCTCGCTCAGCACCGCCAAGCAAGGCAGCCAGCCCAAGGAAACAAATGAGCCAGTGGGGAAATCAGAACACAGCCCCAGAGAGGCAAGGCACAGGGACGGGAAAACATTACCCATCAGGAAATAAGGTCTTCGTGCTGTGGAGGGTCACAGGACCTAGGTCCCATGGGGAAAGCAGAGTAGCCATCTTAAAATACTAACTGAGCCAGGGCCTCATTGGGTGAGGTTTGTGGGACAGAGAGAGCAAGGTGAAAGAGCAGAGGGGTGAGTTCTTACCCTTCCTGACACAGGAAAGTGACTCCCAATGCTGGGAGCCACTTGAAGTCCAAGTGGGTCTTTAGCTTCCAGCAAGAAAGAATTCAGGAGTGAGCCAATAGTATAAAGTGAAAGTGAGATTTATTCAGAAGCTATAGAAAGTCTACTCCTCAGACGGAGCAGAGGCAAGTTCTCCCTGCAGAAGAGAACCAGCCCCCTGGTTCCTGTTGCCTTTCTATTTAATCAATGGCTTAATTATAGGCTAAACAGGGGGAGGAATATTCACGGCACGGGCAGTGTTTTCCTGGAATCAGGGTGACACCCTCTATTTCTCCACCATCTTGGATCTAACAGGTTGGAACTTGCCCTGCCTCCATCCTATTTTGATCAGCGTAATTTGAAACTTTGTTTTGAGACTTCCTGACTCAGGTAATGCTGCAACAATGTCCAAAGCAATGCCCGAAGCAGTACCTAAAGCAGTACCTGCCAGTTGCCTGTCTAATTCCCCCATCAGAGATAATAGTTTCCCTTAATCTTAAGGGGTTATAGAAGGACACAGGTCTGTCTTCTGTAGCTTCTTCTTGCTGATCTCATGGGTGTAGGCCCTGCCTAGCATTGGAGGAGTAAAAAAATCTCTGGAAACCTGGTCTAAGGGGCCCAGTGGCAGGATGTTTCCATGTCTTGGATTGGCTGGTGAGATGGGTTGGAAGCCTTGTGTTAGCATCAACCTGAATTGCAATTATTATAACCCGGAAGATATAAATTTTACCATAGGGTTAAAAAAACATGGTCCAAAGATTGAAAGAAGAAGGATAGTTTATAAGGGCCCTAAGAAGGAAAGGAACCAAATAATAC
Source organism: Indri indri (assembly GCA_004363605.1). Lineage (NCBI taxonomy): Eukaryota > Metazoa > Chordata > Mammalia > Primates > Indriidae > Indri > Indri indri. The sequence goes on from RJWJ010031223.1 coordinate 7,700, forward strand.
TGGGCAAACATCCCTTAATAGAATCCCAGATGGTCTGGGCCGTGGGGTTATTGATGTTATGGAGCCATGCAGCCTATTGAAGGAAACATTTGCACTTTGCTCTCCTCCCCTGAAACATTAATGTAGATGCAACAAGATGTGTTTGCAACAGCACTTACCACTCCCTGTTCAGCCAAAATGCAACATGGTTATTCTCCTATATCCAAGATGGACAGAAAAGGTCTTTTCCAGGGGAAGGAGGGAGTATAATTTAAACATGGTGAACATCTAAGGCAAAAGGCAAGGTTGGTTAATAACTATGCCAGTACCTTGATTCCAGCCCCTAGGAAGCAAGCAAAGTAACAATAACTAGTGGATTATTAGGAAAATACTAACAATGATTAAGAAAAGAAGAGGAGGCACATTCATATTAGTCATTTGAATGAGAGTGTTACTTAGCTCTTTTGTTGTCTTCGGGAGGCAGCCTTTTGAACAGGTACCTGAGGTCCTCTATGGGCTCGCAGGAGTAAGCCAGCTCCTTGTGCCAACCTGTGGGGGCTCATGAGAAACAGGTTTAATCCTACACAAATGTTCCCAACCAGGTAGTTCTGATAATGACAAGAAAAGGAAATTCATAGGTAGCTAAACATTTAAATTGTCTAGTAACAAATTTATATTAATTTAGATAGAAGCAAAATTATTAAATGAGTCGTAATGTCTCTGAATACAAGTGTGGTCCTTTATTTCATGAAAGTAGTTTATTTTTATTGTTGTCTTTTCCTGGGTCTAAAAACAGAACTTTGGTTAACCTGAGTTTAGTGTTAGATACCCATGAGTCAAAGCCCTGTAATTTAACAGCACAGGGTTAGTTAACAGTAGTTGACAGTTAACTGATTTGGGGACGCTCATCAAAGATGTCAAAAGGCCCAAAACACCCAATTGAAATAGAGTCACATAAGCAAAAACCTCAACTTTTTGAAGTTTAGTTTTCTTCCCAGCAATCAAAAACCTAACAAGGACAACATAGGAACCATCCAACAAAACAAAATCTGTTTCGCAGGCCAGTTATCAAAAGGTAAAGAAAAGCCCCTGTAGTGTGATTGCTTTTCCTCTCCTATGGGAAACCCATCCAGACGACTCTGAAGTCAAAATTGATGAAAAGGGTACCCGTCTTAATTAGACACAAGGGCTTCATAAACCTGCCAAAGAACTAAGTATCTTGTTTCTCAGATTTCCACCTCTCCTACTCCTCCAAGAAAGTCAACAAGGCAATACTAGCCAAGGTTGGTGCCACTGAGAAAGCACAAAGGCTGGAGGAAAACGATCTGTGCAGAGCAATGGAAGCTATATCCTTCAGTACAAGGAACACAGAAAATTAATGTTGCAACACACAAAGTAGCCTCAGACAGAAAAACAGGTTTTTATGATCTCAAGCAGCCTACACAAGTTATAAATGCAGCTCACTTAAGATATCAAATATAAGGCTGGAGGACCCAAGTAGCCAACTTTAATCTGCAGCCAAAAAAAAAGGTGAAGGCAAAGCTGTGGACGTTGAGTGCAGGTCCACCCTGGTTCGCTTGCCTTGTGCTGGGGGCTGGCACATCTCTAACCTTGCTCTGCCAGTGCATCCGCTGTCAAATCGAAGAGTGAGAAAGGGCAACAGGAATTGCGTAAGCTTTTTACAACTCCAAAAACGTAAGTTCAAGCTATGGTGGGTCAAACCTACCATCTCTGGATCCAAAGGATCTTCTGCAATGGGGGCAGAAACACCATAAAACCAAATAGCTATTCAACCCAGCACACCCAGTACATCTAAAATGCCATTGTGATTCTTTTTTTAAGTTGGTGTTAGACCAACCAGGAAAATAAGCCTTGGTAATGTGCATTGATATTTTGTGCTTTATTTTGCACATTATGATTGCTTGTAACCAAGGATTTTTTTTTTTTTCTGGATAGGCAAAGGTGGTCCAGTGGGAAAGGCTCTAGGCAGGTTCCAAACCCTCAGGAGGTGGTTCACAGTCAAGCCAAATTGTACCAAGCTTACCGTGCCTTCCTAACAAACCATCTCTACCAGGTAAGTTTGATTTAAATCGAATTACAAAGGCAGACTTTTTGGCCAAAATTTCCAAGGAGCAAGTAGAGACATTTACAGGCAGATTTCAGGTGCATGAAACCTGGTTTTTAGATTAGTTTTGATTTTCTTTTTTAGTACCATCGGAAAGTCTTCCTCCTTTGACACCAGCTGATGGCAATTTCACATGGCCTACTGCAAAGTCTAGCCCATGGAAGGCACTTAATGCTTAATAAATACATAAATGTAACCACCTGTTTCCCAGAATCGTTTTCAGAGACTAGTAAATTAAAATGAGTGTTAATGTGTTCCATTTCTTTCTCTTTCCACCAGAAAAAGAAAAGTGAGGCCAGGCTCTTGGGCAAGCTGGGTTGATTTGCAGGATATGAGTGTTTCTTTGTGGGAATAAGGTAGAGGTTTCCAGAGCCAGCAGAAGCCACTGAAGATTGGATGAAGCCTGAGCAAAGACTGTAGTCTCATCATGTCAGCTCCCACACAGCTACCCAACATTGTCCTCTTGACCTTCCAGCCTGGATTTGGCAATACCACGTGCACCCTGGGACGTTCATGGGAGCCCCTCATGGCCAATGGAACCCAGTGAAGTACATCTACCTAACTGGCTGAGACTCATGGCAGTCCCAGCTCAGCTGTCAAAGCCCAGAGCCTCCTGCCCTTGGCTTGCTGCTAGAAACAGCTCTGCCACTACCAAGCTACGTGATCTTAGGCAAGTCACATGCCACACTCTTAGATCTCTCCTTTCTCCTCTCTACCTTACTAATAAGTTAAGAGGATCAAACAGGGCAACAGAAGTGAAAGCATCATGACTGTTAGTAACAAGCGTCTGATTTCTGAAGATTTGCTTCATTCTTTAAAAGTGATCTTATGTCTTAGAGAAAATGTTTTCCCAAAAGAAATCTCTCTCCAATTCTCTAAGTTTTGATTTTCAATAAAAACAATTTTAACAGTACAATGAGATTCAATGTACTAATATATGATTTACAGGAAATTTTCAAGAAGTGCCAGTTCCACAAGCAGTCATGGGATAAGGCACCAACCAGCCTTCCTGATTAACATGAAGTCATTTCTTTCAGTAAAATGTAAGGAAGAGAAATGCCTTCCCTTTCTCAAAGGAATGTTGAGAAGATCAAAGGAGAATATGGATGTAAAACATCATGTCACCTAAATTACCATACAGGTGTGAAATATTATTACTTACAAATTATACCATGAAAAGAAAATAAGGCAGCAGCAGGCTATCTCGGACCTCACCCATTTGTCTATTCCCCTCACATTCTGCAAGATGGTCCAGTTTTTCAATCACATAATTCACAGAAAACCACAATGGCTAAATTTCAACATTCTTCCTCAGGAAGATTTTACCACCTCTCTTAGTAGCCTGCCTCGCCCTATCCCAGTGTAGGATGACTAAATAGCTCACTGACTTCTCTTTTAGGCTTAAAGAACTTTTACAAACATTATCAGGCCAGTGCTGTGGTTCATGCCTTTAATCCCAGCACTTTGGGAGGCCAAGGTAGGAGAATCACTTGAGACCAGGAATTTGAGTCCAGCCTGGGCAACATAGCAAGAGCTGTCTCTACAAAAAATAAAATTAGCCAGGCATGGTGGTCCATGCCTGTAGTCCCAACTACTTGGAAGTCTGAAGCAGGAGGATCACTTGAGCCCAGGAGTTTGAGGATGCAGTAAGCTATGATAGCGCCGCTGTACTCCAGCCTGGGCAACAGAATGAGATTCTGTCTTGACAGCAACAAAAAAAATCAGTTTCTTAAATGACTAAAGAATTAGTTAGCTTAGGCATTGGAAGTCATTTAGATATTCGAACTGTCTGACACAGAGAACATAGAATTTTAAAGGTCACATTAGAAGTTATTGCTAAGATATTTGGAATATTCACTAGGAATTTTGGAAAGACTGGGATTTCTGATTAACACAAGAATCATAGGAAATGATTCTGCTACTTTGCTTCTCTAATAACATAGTACTTCCTTTGCCTGACCTTAAACTGACCCCTTTTATAGTGTAATAAAATACTAATCAGGACCACCCTCACCAGACTCATCAGTTTGTCTAGTGACAAAGGGCCTTGGACTTTTATATGACATGTGTGCTGAATAAATGATTGAATATAAGAAAAAAAAAGATAAAGTTAACCACTGGACTAAGAGAAATAAGAAGCATAACTTGCAAGCCCTTTATTTAGGACTTTTTAAGGAATTGGCAGTTTCAGATTCACTCTCTAATCTGATGTCAAAATATCTTGGATCCTTTCTTCCTTGGATGTTTCCAATGAAAGGCCACATTGTGACCTTCTTAAAAAAAAAAAACTGAGCCTTTGCTTTCTTTTGGCTGCCATGAACTTCATGAATTCTCCGAGCCCATGACCTGAGAACGTAGTGCACACTGTAACTGAGGGTGCCTCTGACACTTTCAGTGCCTCAGAACAATCCCCCAGACCCCCTGCATCAGATGGTCGGGGAGCTTGTCAAAATGCCACAACCAGGGGTTCCAATGTGATGGTTCAGCAGTGAGCCTGGGAATTAACATTTTTAACAAATAAGCCAGATGATGATTCTGACAAACTCAAAAAGTTGGGAAACCTCTATACTAATGGTTTTTCACATCTGTTCATATTAGCAAAATTGGTACTTAATCATTACTCTGAAGATTTCTGACATTAAACGCCTATCTTTGAGGGCTTAGCCTAAGGGTTTTAATTATAGTATGCATATGCAATTTTTTAGCATATTTCACTGATTCTAAGATACACATCCTCATATGTTAACATCAGTGAAGTTGGGATATAGCCATCGTGATGTAGTTGTCATTGACCATGTGTGCACATTAAAGCTTGCAGGATGGGTGCCAATCACTTGGAAAAAATCTCAAACAAAATAGTGCAGGTCTCTTTTAAGAAATGCTACCTACTCTGTGAAAAAGACATGGTTGTGATTCAGAAGGATCAGATGTGAACGTGGAGTCATTATTCAATTTATATTTTCCTTTTTATGAATATGCAGAAGTTCTAAAAGATGAAAATCTATGTCCAAATAAGCCTGAGCACTTTCAATAAGTGTAAGTAAATATTCTAGTGCTACAAAAGCATTATAGCAGATTTTAATTGGAAGAATATTTTTCTTCCTTAATGATACACATAAAACAATGGCACATACTACAGTGGTGACATCTTAGATTCAAGGAAATATGGTAGCTGTCTACATAAACAGGTCTGCTTTTATTTTTGTTGACCCACCGTCAACAGTTTACTCAGCAGTAGAATGTATTCTATTTTACCAATCTTTAATCTCCTACTAGGACTTTACATGATGAAATTCAAGACCTTACTCTTGCAAGCTGCCTGACAAACATCATCCTAACTTGATCTGACTGGAATTATTTTGGGGTAAGATATTAAGTGCTGTAAAAACCCAAATTTAATATCCCACTCTCAGTTCCAAATTGCACACATACACCCCAGCTTACATTTCCAACAGTGTATTGTGAGCCTGCGATACACCACGCTGAGCTTGTCTTCCTTTATAAATATATTTAGGAAGTACTCGCAGAATAAAACACCAAACAATGTCCCCGAGAATGAAAGGAATCCAGCATACTTTTGGCTTTTTGTATTCAAAGTGTTCTCAAGATAGTAAATCAAAATTTCAACCTTCATGTGGCCTAATCTAGAAAAGTGGTCTATGGAAGATCAACAGTTATTACAAATGGATAATTTGATGACCCAGGCTGTTTTTTAAATATGAATGCTTTCATTTTACTAATTTAAAATAATAAAACTTTACATGAAGCCACGAAGGATCACCTTCCCATATCTAGAAATGAACCTATACCTAAAACCAGAAAATGTGGGATATCTGACCCTACCAGGGAATATCTGAAGGACACTTTGAAGGGACCTGAGCAGAAACCACTGAGAAATGCTGTTGGAAAGGGGGGTAATATGCGTGCCATGCTTGCCGGGACAACCTCTTCCCAACTGCTTAAAACACACAGACACACAGACACACCCCCACACAACCAAAACCCATAAAAACAACAGCAGCAACAACAGAAAAACTTAGAGGGATTCACTCCATCAAACAATCATACACAGCGAGCCTTCAAAACTATTCACTTGCAATTGGAAAGCCACGCACACCTGGCGCAGGAGGACAGCTTTCCCCTGTGAGGGACAGGGTATATGTCACAGCACCTCACATTTAATTAGGAGTGTTCAAGACTTCAAAACACAAAGCCATATTTTCTTCCACATACAGTCCCACTGCTAGGGCAATTATAATAAGCAAGTGCTCGAAAACCTTAGTGCCTGAAAAGAGGAGATGGGAAGGAGAAACAGGCCAAAGCAATAAATGTGGCCCCCAAAACTTCTCAAGCCCAAACAACACGAAGCTCTGAGCTTAGAGCTAGAAAAACTGATTTAAGAAGCATAAACTTCCAAAGAAATTAAAGTTAAGAAATGTTTGATAACTTGGAATTTTATAATTTATGTTTTAAAAGCCTTTGGGGGTTTTTAAAATCTTGTTCTGCAGTAGTTACACAATATTAGTATTTACAGTTTAATGACTTACTAAAGATTTCTTTTCATAGAAAACAAAAGAGACCAGATCTTTGGCAAATGTGTCCGTGCCAGGTCCGTTTGGACTGCTATAATAAAGCGCACAGACTGGGTGGCTCATAAACAATAGAAATTTGTACCTCAACGGTTCTGGAGGCTGCAAGTCTGAGATTGGGGCGCCAGTGTGGTCAGGTCCTGGTGAGAACCCTCTTCCAGGCTGCAGACTGCCAACTTCTCCTCGCTCCCCCGCATGGCAGAAAAACAGCAAGAGAGCTCCCTGTGTCTCTTTTATAAGGGCACTAATCCCATTCATGAGGGCTCCAACTTCATGACCTAATCACCTCCCAAAGGCCCCACCTCCTAATACCATCATTTTGGGATTTAGGATTTCAACATACGGATTTGAGTGGGGGGGACACAAACATTCCGTCAGTTGCAGTCCATAATCTACAGCAAATGTGACCGGGCCTAGGCCTGCTCCTCTCCACCCACCTGCCGGATGCTTCTCCACCCATCAGAATACTTCCCCCTCCGAGGCTGGAACGCCAGGGGCTCTGTGATGCCCGCACCAACTTCCGCCAGACCAAAATTAATCCTTTACCCGATTTTGCATTTCCAGACTCCTTGCGCAGTTCTCTACATGCAGGGGCCCTCTAGTTCCCAGTGAGCAAGATCTGTTTTGTAATCACTGCTGTGGTTTTCACAATGCCCAGCTCAGGCCCTACACACCCGAGAGGCTCAAGAAATGACATAGCCTCTAGAACGAAATAAGCAAACTTCGGAGACCAGCCTCACAAATCCCAGTCCTCCCAGTAAAAGCAAATAGGATAGCCCTCACCCCACCCCCAGCTCCCTCCCTCCCACCTGCCCAGGGTCTCAAGGAGTGGGCTTTAAGGAATGCTTTCCCTCTTCAACCTCCTTTAAAATTAAAATGCTAGAGGCCGCCATTCATCGCAGCACGGGCACATTCATGGGTGAGAGCATGTCAGCCCCCTTGGCTTTCTGCCCTTGTTCTCCCTCCCTGCCGCCCCCTCCTGCACCAAGCCCCCCTCCCTGTGACCCCTGGCCCCTGCAGGAATTAAAGGGAGGTGGAAGCAGCAGATTTATTTCACCATATGGAGCATACCCTTTGGTTGGACCACCTGAGTTTGAATCATGAGTACATAACTTACTAACTTCACAAACTAAGTGTGATGATTAAATCTCTGAGCCTTGATCTGCCTGGATGCAAAAAGGGACACCTGAGAACGCCTACTTCAGTGCCTGGCACGCAGCGAGCGCTCAAAATATGCTGATGACAACATGGCCTTTGGCTCGGCCTCCAAGAGACGCCCCTGCTGCACCGGCTCCCCAGACCCATGATTCCTGGTCTCCTTGGAGCGCCCCAGTGGATGTACACAATGGAAAAAGAAGGGTCTAGAAGGTTCCCAGGAAGTGATAGAAGCTCAGGCAGTATCTCCACCCACTAAATCCTTTGATTCAGTTTCCTTGGTGGGGAAGGGAGGAATGCAGCTGATTCATACAATAAGAAGTCCATTTAACCCCAAACTGTTAGAGTGGTTTATTTTTATAGACGCAGCTTTACACATGTGGGAAGAGCCCTCAGCATTGGTCCAGGGTTCTGGGCGCTTGGGGGTCTGCAGAATCCAGTCAAGAGGTTGAAGGTCAAGATGGCCAGGAGTGGGCTTTATTCATAACAGTCCAACAGTTTCCAAGGGAGTAAAATAACAAAACTTGTGTGAGATGAGTCACACCAACTCGTAGGATCAGAGAAGTCACAGAGGATCAAAGAACAGAAGAGCCTTCCAGCTCACTGCCTCAGTGAAACCCAAAGACGCATTTCACAGAGCTCTCTATAATCTCTTCCAACTAATTTTCAGGGATTGAGTCTAGAGGAAGATTCAACAGGAGACTTAGTTGCTATAGCCACTTGGATCCCTGACAAAATGGGCTTCAGTGCAATGGAAAAGCCACATTTTTCTGCAATACCTTCTCCCAAACAAAATGAATGAAAGTCAAAGTCTATTTACGATGGAGGGATGAAAAACATAACTGAGCAACTTGCAAAGCGGTCAGGAATAAATATGGACATAATGGAGCAACTTGCAATGCACCACAAATAAATATTACTAATTTATTCAAGAGTACTTATGCAACTGTGTTTTTCATGGACACATGTATTTTATTTTTCCTGTTTAATTCTTCATCCCATTATGATGTCTGCCCACCGAGCCACAGGTGAGGTGTCATGCTAATGTCAAACATGCTGGGTCACAACATCTCATATTCATTCCACTGATCATCTCCCTTTGCAAAGCAACGGGTCCTTGCTGCCACCCACACTACTCTGGGCTTCTGCCTTGGCATCTTGCGAACACAGGCAAATGGCAAAGTTGTCCACAAGCAGCAGATTTGGCAAAGCAGAGTTCATTGAGGAGACAGGATCAGTTTCTCTGAGACTCACCTGCAACAGCGCACAGAAGTCAAACAGAGCTACGCTTTTGGCTACACGGCTTTCTGGCTCCTTCCCTGCTGTGATCAGAGACTGGACACAAGAGTATCATGACCTGTCAGTACCTAACTCCAGCCCTTTACCACCCACTCAGCATTCATGCTTGGGAGCCACTGGTCTTTCGCGGCGCAATACGAGCTGAGGACTGGGTCTCGCAGCTCCATGATGTCCTAAGCTAGCTACAGAACTCCCCATGCCAGAGTCTGTGGTTGAAGAAGCACCAGCCCCTCTCCTGGCATGATCCTAGGGCTGACCAGGATGGATGGTCATAAGCACAGTCATCCAGTCTTCCATGGAGAGGCCACCTCTTTTCTGGGGAGGCCATCCCACTCACCTTTAACAAGTGAACTGTTACCTCTACCAGGTGTGAGCTGCTCCAGACAGTCACATACCTGCCACCTACGCTGCCCACCTGAGCTGTGTCTATGGCCAGACAGAGAAGGAATTTGGAGTTTCCCCTCTGAGCACAAAGGACAGATTTCCAAGTTACCATGTGGTTTTTCTCTATTTGCTCCACCCGCCCCAGATCCAATCTCTGCCCTTTCCTGCCCTGCTCCCTGCCCTCTTTGGACTACATCACCCTGGCTCCCTTGCCCTCCAGCTCCTGGTTGGGTATGGCCTTTGGAAGGCAGCAGCAGAGGATCAGAGGAGGAGAGTGGGGCCATGGCATGTCTTCCCCACTCCTTCCTTGCTCCGGCCTGTGCTTCTGGCAGGGGCTGCATTCCTCCGGGCTGACAGCTCCTGCGGAACAGCCTCTCCTCCAACGCTCAGCCCTCGGTGGGCTGCCCGGAGCTGCAGCCGTGTCCTGCTGTTGCACGTCCCCAGTGCCTTGAGTCCCTTAACCCTGCCCATACCTCCGTGAATAGTTCCCTTATTCAATTTCTTCATTTGAGCCACCTGAGTGATATTCAATTTCCTGACAGGGTCTGACTGAAACAGATACCTTTCAGCGTTAACATCTAGTGATTCTAACACTTGTGGTCCACGCAGACACCTGTATATGTGCTTTGTTGAAACCACATCCTGAGAGAAGTGCAGTATGGGCCCTAGAATCTTGACTTCCTTACTCAGGTGGGTTTTGTTCTGCCCAGAGAGCGACCCTACATGAACTATTTCTTTTACTCAGAACTTCAGACTATAAAAGGATCTGTTAATTATAATTAAATCCAATTACATCAAGTTTACTAAACAGTTACCCTGAAAAACACATACATAAATATATTCATATGAGTATATATACAGACACTAAAATAATATTATTGGTGAGGGTTCGGGTATAAACTTTGTGATCACTAATGAACTGGAGAAAACAGAATAATCCCTGTTGCAGACTTGTCTGAATTGTCTCCTGTCTCTTACTTGTACTGTCCACATTCTTAGGATCCTTCTGTGTATGCTCCATGTATCTTGTTTTGGGTCCAGGACTTGATTCTCTGTCTATACAGTGGATTTCAGCAGGGATTAAGCCTTCACTGCTAAATGACTGTGGAGTCTTGGCTTTGCACTGACTCACTTGGAGAAATGCTAGCTGCCTACTTCTTTTATTCCTTTTTTCCCATCAGAAGAGTAATCTTTATTGAATATATTGAAAACATAATTCAAGATGGCAATGGTTGCCAATGATTATTATTACTACTTTAGAATTTGAGAACGAAGAGATTTCCCCCAGAAAATTGCTTTTAAAATAAAATACAAAAATAAAGAAATGAAAAATAAAATATAGGTGTACCATATGCTGGTTTTTAATTCAGAGATTTCTCATCAATTTTCTCACTCTTTTCTCCAAGAGTATTGGTCACTTGCATGTATATAATCTTCCTCATCATCAGTCTCTTCTGTCTCTGGATGTCTTCTGACACATTCACAAAACAATATTCTGGGAATGAAAGCCTTAAGAATAAATAATGAAGAGTGTTCTAGATGTCTGGGATGGAAAGCTGGCTGGTCTGCCAGGAGAGTTTTCCTTCTTCCCTGAACTATAAATTATCAAAATCTCCTCATTTTATAGAACACTTTGAGCACTTTGATTTGGGTACCACAACAAGCAGCCTTGGCTTTGGTTTGGGTTGATTTTTTTCACATAATGTCAGCTGGTACTGCAACCTGCTGACTTAGATCCTATCGAGTGAGTCACAAGGACACATTTCTAAGACTTTTGCCTCCATAAGACTTGTTCTTAAAGCAAGCTAGGAACACAAGGGAAGTGTCCTTCCAGGATAGACCTCCTCCCCTAACATCATGCTATCCCACTGCCTGACTGCCTACATTCTATTGTATATTACCCTGGAAATGGCAGGCGGGCGGGTAGGCGGGCGAGCGTGGGGATGCAATCTGTGTACAGGAAGCCCCATTCTGTTCCTGAGCCCCTTGCTCTTTGCATTCTTTGCTTCTTCAGAGAGGTATTTAAAACTCATTTTAATCAGAGTACTTACTGACTGAAACTTTAAAATATTTCTCCAGTCACCTCCCACACATCATACATACACACTGGGCAGAAATATCTGC
>RJWJ010031224.1:0-19356 GCA_004363605.1 Indri indri
ATAAAAAAAGTGCCTACATTTATAGCTGTGGTGATTTACCTTGAATGAGAAACCACTCCCAAACATATTTATTTCATAAGTTTGGAATTTTTATATTAGGTTTTCTCCAAAGTGAGGCACTGCTGAACTACTCTGATGAAATTCCAATTTTAGTACAAATGAAAATGTCACTTTCTCTCCTTACAGACTCTTGCTGAGACATGGTGGTGAGCTCACCATGTGTCAACAGAGAGGCTACTAACAGCTGAAGTGGAGGGTCTCTTATACATGAATCACAAATCCCTATCCTGCCAAATTTTTTTATAACTCACTTATTTCTGCACACATTTGAGGAAACTGATAGTTTCGTACAATCATATATTATTTATTTTCTTGGTAACAGAATTTTTTTAAGAAATAACTAATTCTTCATAACTATAAAGAGTTTCTCAATTTTTTTTCTAGAGTACTTACTTTCTACACTAAAATTGATATCAATAGATTTGCTGGCTGCAAATCAACAAAGGTGCGTATTTAGTTGTATATAAAACACACAGAGATGTAACTCACTTTGCAGAACAGCTATTATTTACATTTAAAGTTTTTGGTCCTTATTTTAGCACTGCTTTCTTCCTTTGTATGATTCTCACATTTTAGGAATCATGAAATTAAAATCCTTTTATATCTTTCATTTATAGTTCTTACAGCAAAATGCTATTTTAGCCAGAAATGGTGCTCAGTGTTCCTACTGAAGATTGTTTTGTTAAATCTTGTTCCTGTTTTCATGATTTGATGATGTCACAATGTTTGTTGAAGTGTTATGCCAAGTATCATTTAATCTGAACAATTCTTTTTTAAAGAATACAGAAAAATATGGTAATAATGTTCTTTCAAGAAAACTTAGCTGTTGAACATTTTCCCAATATTCTATTTAAAAAATCCCATTCTTCATCTTTTTCAAAAAGCATGTATTCATTCAAAATGCTATAGGAAGTACAGGAAGGTATCAAAAGATGACAGCAAAGATCTGCTGTAGTCTAAATGTGGAAGATGTTTAAAAAACTCAACCCCAAACATGTTTTACTCAACTGTGTATTATTAGCACTTAGCAAACAGCAGGGGCTTATTAAGTGTTTTTGAATTCGTATTAATGTTAACTTATTTACATAGAAAAGAATTATTAAGATTATTCCATGTTCATTTGCATGTGGTTTGTAATACATTAAATTTTACACAAATATAATCATATAAGTGTTTATAAAGAGTTTGCAGAAAAATCACGTAGAAAACATGCTCTTCTTAATTAGAGAAATTTTCACAAAAAGATTACATTGATTTTATAGAACATATGGAGCTGGCTTAACAGATGGGTGGGAGTAGGTGGTTCCCTGCATGCAGAAGGGCCCAACAAATCCATCTTCCAGCTTCTTGTCAGAAGAGAAATAATAAGATCCATGCACACACTAAGTGTTTCTGTCTGTTTTTAAATAAGGTTCATGTAGATGTGATATAATACTTAGTTTCTATTTATATTTTTATGCTTGCTGTACTTTCTTTTTTCCTTCTATTTCCTGGACAAGTCTATTGTGATTAACTAATCTGCTATTTTAATGGAACAATTCTAGCTGAAACATATGGTTAAAAAAAGACATTGACAGGCTTGACCAGTTATTTTTGTGCCCTATGCAAAGGTTACCTGTATAAAGACTCAGGTTTCCCGACTTCAAATCTGGATCACGAACCACAGAGTGTGTGCGTGTTTCAAAAGTTATAGAAATTTTTTTAAAAAGTTATATAAATTTAACATAATGTAAAAATCAGACTCAATAGTGGTGTTCACAGTTTAAGGAGCCCTTAGTTATACCTATGACTACTTCTTTTAGTGAAGATTACTTCTACTCAACCCAAAACAAATTTGCTTACTAGGTTTGAAATTTTTATATTGTGTGTTCTCCAAAGTGAGGCACATTTGAACTTACTCTGACAAGTTCAAATCCCAAATTTGGTTCAAATGAAAATGTCACTTTCTCCCATATTGTTAACAGTTTGGTATATATATATATCCAGACTTTAAAAAAAAATCTCATGTACATCCCATCCAAAAGGCAGAATGACCCACAGTGTAGAATTGAAGTGATTACTTCCCGGGAATGTGAAGACAGTAATGGGATGCGAAAACAGAAAACCCATCTTTTAATTATATACTTCCATATTGTTTGAAATGAGAATATATTATTTAGTAACATATTATTTCATACTTATATACAATTAAATAGTATAATGAACCCCCCACATGGCCATCACCCAGCTCCAATAATCATCAACTCATTGCCAATCTGGCTGTATAGATATTGTCATCCATTTTCTACCTCTTGTATTATTTGAAAGCAAATCCCAGATGCCATAACATTTCAGCCATAAGTATTTCGGTATCTGAGCCTGTCCGGAAAGCATCCAGTCATGTAGTATGTTCTCATTATATTAACAATGGCTGTATACTTTCCAGACATCCCTTGTATATCTCTAAGAGGACTCTTTAAGGTTACATAAACACAATATCAGCTTTCACATCTCGAATATTTTACAATAATTCCTTAATATCTAAGCAGTGTTCAAATTTCTTAAGTAGCATAAATGACTTGTTTTATAGTTTATTTGAATTACAATACAAATAAGGTCACATGTCAAGATAGATAGCTGATATGTCCTTTAAGTCTCTTTTAGTCTATAGATTTCCCCTAGTTCTTCTCCCTCTCATTAAAATGTAGTTGTTTTTGTTTTTTTTTTTTAAAGTTTCCCACAGCCTGGATTCTGCTGATTGCATCTGTGAGTCTGAACACGTTCCTCTGTGCTTGCATTTTTTGTAAACTGGTAGCTGAGTCTACTCCAGAGGTTTGGTCAGATTCAGGTTATCTTTCTCAAAGGAAAATGGCAATAGTCTAATGTCTGATCATCTCTGTTTCTGTCATGTTGGCAAACACTGATACTCACGCCTAAATCTATTACCTGAGGTCACAAAATGGTGATATTATAATTTTATCATCCCCTTTGTTCATTATCTAGAATAAAAAACCCATCCTCATATAAGAGGACTCATGCAGTATTTGTCTTTCTGTGACTGGCTTATTTCACTTAACGTAATGTCCTCAAGGTTCATCCATGTTCTCACATATTGCAGAATTTACTTCTTTTTAAAAGTTGAAAAATATTACACTCTGTGTATATACCACATTTTCTCTATCCATTCATCTGTTGATGGTCAGTTTATTTCCACACTTTGGCTATTCCGAATAGCACTGCAATGAACATGGGTGCTATTTTCTCTTTGAGGTTCTGATTTAAATTCCTTTGAATAAATATCTAGAGGTGGGATTGCTGGATCATATGGTAGTTCTATTTTTAATGTTTAAAGAAATCTCCATACTGTTTCCCATAGCGGCTGCACCATTTTGCATTCTCACTAACAGTGTACAGAGTTCTGATTTCTCCATATCCTCACCAATGCTTGTTGTCTTTTGGTTTTTTATTATAGTCATCTTAACAGGTGTGAGGTGACATCTCATTGTGGTTTTGATTTGCATTTCCCTGATGGTTAGTGACGCTGAACATCTTTTCGTATGGTGTTGGCCATATGTACATCTTTTTTAAAGAAATGTCTATTCAGGTCCTTAGCCCATTTCTTAATCAGATTTTTTGCTTTTAAGCTATAGGAGTTCTTTACGCATTTTGGAAATTAACCCCTTATCAGATATATGGCTTACAAACATTTTCTCCAATTCTGTAGATTGCGTTTCACTTTGTTCTTTATTTTGCTGTCCAGAAGCTTTTTAGTTTGATGTAGTCCCATTTGTGTATTTTTGTTTTTGCCTGTGCTTTTGGTGTCATATGCATGAAATCATTGCCAAGACCAATGTCATGAAGCTTTCCCCCTATATTTTCTTCTAGAAGTTTTACAGTTTAGGGTCTTACACTTAAGTCTTTGATTCATTTTGAGTGGATTTTTGTGTATGGTATAAGATAGGAGTGAGGAAACTTTTCATGTTGGAAGGCCACATTAATTTAGCCTACACACTTTATGAGTGTGATAATGATATGGCAAATCCACACTGAATACTTCATTGTTCAACATTAGCATGTTATGAAAGTGATGATGCCATGTTGCATTTGCACAAATACAGTTAATAATTCTTATAACTTGTTACAAAGTGTCACTTAAAGTAGTAGCTTTAGCACAGAGATTTTGCTGATGGCAAGATACAATGAAAAGAAATGAGAGCATCTGTATCTGTTAATATTTTTTTTAATCTGTGCAATAAACCCTTCATGTTTTCCTGTCATGGAAGGTGCACCACCTGTACATACACTCACTACATTTACCAAATCTAGTCCAACTTCATGACATTTATCTTGAAAGTTGTTGAAGCTATCTATTCCCTGTGTCATTTGCAAGAGTGCCCAAAGCGAGTAACTCTTCATAGCAAAGAAAATCTGCTGTTATGACCCAAATGAAGTCTAAAACCTGTGCCAAGTCAGTAGTACTAGTTGATTCATCCAAAGTGATTGAATAATATATATTTTCCTTTTGAAGTATTACATGACGTTCTGTTAAGTTGAAAGCTAATTCATGCTGCTGATCAGTTATCCTTGAAAGAGGCAGTTGTTTGTACTTTGAAACGTTATGGGGGTTTAAGCATCCTACAACTTCGACAATGCATTCTTTCACAATTTCTACATCACTGAATGGCTTCCCTTTTTTCCTGGAATATACATTATAAGTTGCTTCAGTGACATTATTTCCAGGTCTCATTACTGCTTGAACGAATCATCTTTGCTTTTCATCTTTTAATTTCTGCAATGCAACTTTTTGCACCTCTCCCTCAGGTTTAAAATATTTGTGGCCCTTATGAGTGTTATAATGCTGACAAACATTGAATTTCTTTAATGTTGACATTGCAGTACCACAAAGCAAGCAAATCATCTTATCTTTAGCAGAAACAAGATAATATTTCAATTCTCAATCCTCATTAAAAAAATCCGTTTTCTTCCTTGAATGTTCTCTTGGTGTTCTTTGATATCATGAGCTGTTAGGCAGACAGAACTAAAAAACACTATTGAGCTGAGCAACTATTCACAAATTCCACTTAGAACAGAAACACAGTGCACCACTGTCAAAAGTTGATAATAGACTGGCAACCTCAACCCCCATAAACTCTTGTCAACCAGCCTCATGTGGTAGTACGGCCAGTCAGGTGGGGGAAGTTAGAACTAAATCTTGAGTGTAGCAGCCGTGAATTTAGCCGTAACATTCTAATTGCACCAGTCAAACTGGGAGGATTATTTCATTGAAACTTATTGTATTCTTTGGTACTTTAAACAAGTTCATTTAAAAAATAAAATAAAAATATAAAAGATGAACAAAAATGCATTAATAAAAATAAAAGGATTTGTTCTGTAAAATTTCAGTCAAAAGGCCACACTTAAGGACCTGGAAGGCCACAGGTTCCCCACCCCTGGTGTAAGATAAGGGTCCAATTTCATTCTTTTGCATATAGACTTCCAGTTTTCCCAACACAATCTGTTGAAGAGATTGTCCTTTCTTGATTGTGTATCCTTGGCACCCTTGTTGAAGATCAATTCACCTTACAAACATGGATTTATTTCTGGGCTCTTTGTTCCGTTTCATTGGTCTATATGTCTGTCTTTATACCAGTAGCATACTGTTTTAATTACTGTAGTTTTGCAATATATTTTGAAACCTTGATTTCAAAGCCAGACGAAGACAACATAGAAAAGAAAATTATAGGCCAACATTCCTAATGATTATAGATGCAAAACTCCTGAACAAAATACTAACAAAACAAAGTCAAAAGCACATTAAAAGGATCATACATCATGACCAAGTGGGATTTATCCCTGGGATACAAGGATAGTTCAACATATGAAATAAATTATTGTGATACACCACATTAACACAATGAAGGATAAAAATCACACAATGACTCTACTGTTCTTTTGTTAACTTTTTTGTATGTTTTTTCCCCAGACCTGGAGTCTGCCACTTCTCCAAGGACTGCAGGTTTCCTTTAGTGGGAAATATTTGGAATGAAATAAGATTTTTAGTTGGATGGGTAATTCAACCCCATCATTTTTTAGAGTCTCGGAAAACCTGAATGTAGTGTAGGGGTTAAAAGCACAAAGTTTGGCATCAAACAGATCAGTGTTTGAATCCCAGCTCTATCACTTAACAGCTTTGGGATCTTAAAAAAATGTACAGGGCTTCTGGTTTGGGCCAAGACAGCAAAGCAGCATAGACTGAGAGTTCTCTCCTGGAGGAGATGCTACAGGAAGACAGAGGAGAGAATGGATCTTAGACTGTGCTCAGCAACTAGCAGCAGAAACCCTTGGGGTGGTAGACAGAAGTTGATTCAGTCCTGTGGTGGGGAAACTGGCCAGCGGGTGGGGAGGGCCTGGGGTCACAAATAGGGAATGGGTTTGGGGAAAATTTTTTTAGTTTTCCCCTTTCCTCATCCCTGTATTTCCCTAGGTAGATTCCTCCCACCCCTTTTGGTACTACAGAGGCAGGATATTAGCAGTGCAGGCTAGAGGCAGTGTGGTAACTGCAAGGCAGTGTCACAGCCTGGTGTGGTTATGAGCAGATGACAATGAATGTTGTTCTAACCAGCCCCTGAGAATCCTCCGCTACACACACATGCCTGTTCTCACCACCCTGTGGGCATCCACTTATGACAGAGAGTGGCTGCTTCCAATTAAAGGTTATTCAGAGGTTTCTTGGAGACCAGTTGAACAAAACATGCTGCCCCTCAAATAAACACATCCAACAATATATACACCAATTCACTTGGAGAAGCACAAGCTTGGCTAGACTTCTGGCCCTCTGCACAGATGCATTTTACTACTTAAGGCAGCTAATGGTCCCAAAAGATGAGCTCAGAGGGCAAATTCTGAGAACTGCATGTTTAAGAAACAACAAATTGAACAACCTATACCAGAGAAAGGAGAACTAATAGAAAACAGAAAAAGAATTTAAAACAGGAATAAGAATAATCCATTGTATTAATATATTCCAAAATAGCTAGAAGAGAATAATTTAAATGTTTCTAGCATAAAGATAAAATTTAAAGTCATAGATATCCCAATCTGCACTGATGTGATCCTTACAAATTATACGAATGTATTAAATTATCGCATGTGCCCAAAAATATGTATATCTATTATGTATCAACAAAAGAATTTTTAAAAATAATAAATATGCTTGAAGAGTTGAAAGAAGGCACTGGAAACATGAAGTGAGAATAAACAGTTCAATAAAGGAATGAGAAATATTAAGCATGAATCCTGCAGTTATTGAATAAAGAATTTGATGGGTTGCTTCAATGGTGAAAGTTCCAGTAAATATATGAGCTAGAAGATTGGATCAAGGAGTTCTGGGAGGCGACAGAAATGGAAACTGACACAGGATGGAAAAAAAGAGAGAAAGAAGGAATTTGGAGAACCAGGTAAGTGTCAAAGTCCCTTTATTGGGGATACCAGAAGGAAAAAGGAGATGGAAGGAAGCAAATGGTTGACGAAATAATGACTCAAGAATTTCCCAATGTCACGCAGCTATAAATGGCAAAGCCTGGAGGTCAGCCCAGGCAATCTAGCTTGGGTAAACTGTCTAGTGGTCCCCAACCTTTTTGGCACCTGGGACTGGTTTCATGGAAGACAGTTTTTCAACGAACTGGGGTGGGGTTGCGGGGCAGAGCTCAGGCAGTGATGCGAGTGATGGGGAGGGCCTGTAAATACAGATGAAGCTTCCCTCGCTCACCCGCCACTCACCTCCTGCTGTGTGGCCTGGTTCCCAATAGGCCACGGACTATTACTGGTCTGCAGCGTGGGGACTGAGGACTGTAGCTGTATTCTTCTGTTATTTACTGCCTTAGATATACTATATCAGATGCCAGTCTGGAGGAGGAGGATTCAGTTAGGAATAGGGCATAAAGGGGGAAAAATTATAAAATAAACAGAAGAGGCCATGCTTGAACTGAGGAAGAGAGGGTGTCAGGAGTAGGGATAAGTCTGGGTGTCTCAACTCTGTGCTATGAGATCCTAAAAAACAAACAAACATCAAAACCTATGAAACACATCAACCCACAATCTAAAAATAGCAACAAAAACAGACAAGTTACTTCCTCTCTCTAATTCTCAATTTCTTCATCTATAAATGGAGACTGTAACACCTACCTTACAAGTTGTTATAAAGATTAAATAACATAATGTCAGTAGAATTTTGAGCACAGGAAAATAATTGGCAGGTTTCTTTTAATGTGAGGATAGACCCCCATAAAATAATAAAAAATTTATTTATTCAACCATTCAATAAATACTTGTTGAGACTCTTTTAGGCTTTAGGCAGTGGGATACAGTGGTGAACAAAACAGACAAAAACCCCTACTTTGATGGAGCTTCTAGTTGGGGAGAAGGGCAATAAACAAAGAAATATAAGTGGATTGTGTAATGTGAGGTAGCCTAAGTGCTAACAAGGAAAACAGAGCAAGGTAAAGGAATAGAGAATGGAGGGTGAATAGGTGCTATTTGGATAGGGTGATCAGGAAAGTTCTATGGGCAGAATGAAGAGAGTGAAACATCTGGAGGAAGCGACGGAGCTCTTGGAGGCAACAGTCAGTGCAAAGATCCTGAGGTGGGAGAGTGCAGGGCATGTTCGAGGAATGGCAGATGCCAGTATCGTGGGGGCAGAGGGAGCCAGGGAAAAGCAGTTAGAATTAAGATTAGAGAGGCAGCCAGCAGCCAGATCATTTGCATCTTCCCATCACTAAAAAATCGGTTTCTCTTCTACCATTTGAAAATGTTTGTCTTGCACATCACACTAAATCAGAGGTGCCAATCACGGAGTGAAGTCCAGCATGTGCCTTCCTACGTTAGTAAACTCTTTCTGGCTTCTAAGACTTACGATATCAGAAGACACCTCTACCTGATAGCTGTAGCAGGACACACCTCAAAATTGAGTGTCCTAGGCAACTTGCTTTTTCCCTCCTGGCCACAGGAAGTATCTTTCAATCCTCAGTGGTCATTCCAAACCAGTCCTCTAATTGCCTTTGTCCAGGTCTGTGGGAGTTACTCAGACATGTTTGAAGTATCAGAGCCAGTCACACTCTGAGTCACCCCCTCATTCTAGGGAAGGCGGCCAGGAAGCAGCCAGGTCTTGGGGGAGGTTTTGATTTAGTGCTGTTGTATTCTCTTACACAGCCCTGCCCACACCCGAAGGTCACCCTATCTTAGCCCTTCAGGCTGGGGTGGCCGTGTTCTTTAGGAAGGCCCCCCCAAACACCACCCGATCCTTCCCTCCCCTCAGTGAAGGTTGTTCCTTGTCACTAATCACAGCAGAAGATTCCTTTTATGTCCCATACCTCTCCGAAGGGTGTTCTGGCTACAGCCTCTGATGTCGGAAACAAATGCACCCCCATTCTTGTTTTATCTTCCAGCCACCTCTGAATTTGTAACTGGTCTGGAAGGCTATCCTGTTTTTATCACCATGAACTTGGATTGCATCATTATTGGTCAACAGCTTCATCTGGGTGTTTAAATTACACTGAAAAAAACCAACAAACCAGACAAACAAAAAAACCCCACCAAGCCCAGAACCAAGGCTAAAAGAAAATCAAACTAATGAATTGTTACCTACCGGGGCTTTATTTAAATTTAGCATCTAGGACTACTAGAAGGAGAAGAGTCAGTGGCCCAGAAGATTGGAATTCAGCTTTCTCTGGCTTTTTCTTCAAAGTAGATACAGGTTCAGAAGGGTAGTGCAGCTACAAATATTGCCAACCAGAGACAATGTAAGCTAAAGGGCCACATCTGGAATGGCCCCTTTATTCTGAACACTGTCATTATGAGAAGGGACAGACTCCAGCTCCAGATAGTTTTCTTCTCAAGTTGGTGGGCAAGGACTGAATATATATATATATAAAATAGAGAGGGGCATCTATGATTTTTTAGGGCAGAAATGTCCTGGCTGACTCGACTTTTTATAATAGCATCAATTTATCTCCTACGAATAACGATTTTAAGAATCCACTTAGAATTTCTTCTTTTTTTTTAGAGACAGGGTCAATCTGTCGCCCAAGCTGGAGTGCAGTGGTGTGATCACAAGTGACTGCAGCCTTAAACTCCTGGGCTCAAGTGATCCTCCCACCTCACCTACCAAAGTGCTAGGATTACAGGTGTGGTGAGCCACCGCATTGGGCCTAAAATTTATGTACTGTCTTTGAGTTTAACAACTGTCTGGAAATGACTACGGAGAATGGTTTTTCTTTTCAAAGACTCTATCCCATTATAACGTTTAAAATTGTTTAAAGCAAAATGAAGAAGCCCTCCAAGAAGAGACCTCAGGAGTAGTGAAAACTTCCTTTTCTGGATAACAGATAGCTGTCTTTTAGCAGTAGGAGTGCAGTGTGCTCCAGAGGGGCTATGGTGATTAGCACGTGCACACATGCAATGCGAACAGGGAGATAAATTGTATCTTTCCATCAAGCCCAGAATAGCTGGAAGGCAAGGTTGGGGATGAGGCTGAGGGTGGGGGGAAAGTCAGCAAGCTGAGCCAGGTGAGTATGATCAGGAAGCTTATACCATTAAAGGCATGATCCAAAGGGTGTTTGCCACCTCAGGTGAAATTAGTAGAGAATAACAAATACACTGAAATTGATAGGACACTTAATTGTGCCCAGGTTTTCCTTTAAATCTTGCTAAAAGTATCAATAATATGTATGAATTATACTTCCTACTTGATGAATATATATTTCTATTATATGGAATAAAAAAAGCCAAACACTTGGCTGAATCTTGTACATATTCATTGGAAAAATTAGTCATTCTGCCTATCGATGACTCTGCCTTTTTGATGTCCGTGACATCATTGCCCACATGGTCAACTGCAGTTGCCAGAGGAGCTGGCACAGTGTCTCGGGAGGACAGATCCACCTTTCCCCTCCCAGCTTGAAAAAATATAACCTGAACATCTTTGGCATTCTTTCCAGAAGGAAGTAAGAAGGAAATAATTCATTTGTGGCCTAGGTTGGCAGGCACAGACTGAGGACCCTCTCTTTGACTCAGATTAGGAGGCAGTCCCTTTGGAAGGTGGGGAGGATTTACCTGAGAGATGGATAAAGGACAGAGGAATGAGATGGAGGGGTGACCCGGGAAGGGGTGCGTCGGGAATAATGAAATGGGAGGACAGTGTGGACAAAAATAGGCAGGCATGCCCGGCCTCCAAAAGACACTGGAGAGCAACCTCAAACAAACAGTTTGCACTTCGGTTTTGTCTGTGCCTCCACAAAAGTTTTCTATTGTTCCACTTTACCAATGTTCGAGAATAGTGTGACTTCCTAGCCTAGTCAGCCTAGGGAAAGGCTGTGCTGTGGATGGCTCCCTTCCTTCCCCATGCCAAAAAGCCTCAAAGATGCAACCAGCAGGGAAGAAGACTCAGTACTCTGTGTCAGAAATGATTCTTCTAAATCAGATGCCCTGAAACCATCAGGAAGGGAAAACTCATGATATCATGGCCGCCACTCCGCACAACTCCAGAGGATGCCATTCACACGAGTCTATTTGAACTCCTGGATTTGTGCTGGGTACCGTGTGTGCAGCTCTGCTTAATCATAAAGCTTTAAAAAAAAAAAAAAATCACTAGGTAACCAGAAGTTCATATTGCAGTGAATTCCCTAACTTGCTTTTGTTAAAAGGAAGCTCTGAATGTAACTTACTCTTAAAGCACTTTTAAGTGTGGTCGCTCTAAAATGTTCTCTTCCTGTCCTTCTCTGTTGCTTAATATTTTTTGTAGGTATTAATATTCTAGGCTTATTTTATTATATTTTCTGTAAGCTAGTGGATCTGAATTGGAGGGGGACAGGCATAATGGAAT
The DNA here is from genome assembly GCA_004363605.1 of Indri indri. Taxonomy (NCBI): domain Eukaryota; kingdom Metazoa; phylum Chordata; class Mammalia; order Primates; family Indriidae; genus Indri; species Indri indri. The sequence goes on from RJWJ010031224.1 coordinate 11,918, forward strand.
TACTTGGGAAGTGTTTTCAAAATCTAACTGCCCAGTCTATCAACAGGAGTATAAACCATTTGTGACCTGTTCACACGATGGAATCTACTCTGCAATAAAAAGGAACAAACTGATACATTCAGTAACATGAATCTCAGAATATTAAAGAAGCCAGATCCCCCATATATTATATACATATAGAAATACTATATGATCCCATTTATATGAAGTTTGAGAACTAGCAAAACAAATCTATGATGGTAGAAATCATCATCGGGGAGGGGCTATACTGACTGAAAAGTCACACAGGGGAATTTCTTACAGTGATGGACATTTTCTGTACCTTTGACCTGGGTGGTAGTGATATGGATATATACATATCAAAAAGTCCTCAAGCTGTATGTACACTCAAGATGTGTTTTTACTGAATGTGAATAGTATCGCAATAAAATATTGTCTAAAAATATTATACATACATACCCCCCAACCAACCAACCCATCTCTACCCTAGCCTCAGGGAATAACATATGGGAACAGGGGATTCAGAGAGGATTGAGTGTTTTGAAAAAGCTCCCCACTTCCCTCCAATACTCTAAGCTGCCAAACATCCTTTTAGGAACTAGAATTAGGCTGGGGATACATAAGGGCTGTCCGGAAAGTATCCAGCCACGTACCCATTCTCGTTATATTAACAAAGGCTGGATACTTTCCAGACAGCCCCCGTATATAAATATAACTTTAAAATTTGTAGAAAGCCCCTAGACATCATCAAAGTTTTCTTAACAAAGCCTTGCTTACTTTCCAGTTTGCTTTGATTGGAGACCTTGTTCTTTCAGCGATTTCAATGTCTTTGAAGGTATAAAAGACATTAATGAGAGGGACATATTGGGTGGGGGGTGGGAGGAGTCGTGGAGGCCCAAGAGACTCTACTTGGTATTTATAGTTTGAGTCGGCCTTAGAAGTTGAAATATTCCTTTGGGAAATTTAATATCGACAAGTTCCTGAAATCGCAAAGCTTTAAAGTAAACGTGTAGTGATGCGTTCAGGGCCAATCTCGTTAACCAAACTCCTGTTCACCCTGATGCAGAGTAAGGAGGCTTGAGCGTGACACAGACTTACGAAACGGGTTGCTTTTTTTGTTTTTGAAAGAAACTTGTGACTAGCTTTTATATATTTATCCAGAGAATGTAAGGTTTTTTTTTTTTTTTTTTTAACTTCAAGTTGTACTTTCTATTTAAAAAAATATTTGTATTGCCTTTCTGTGATCTGTTCTAAAGAAAAAGAAATGTGGCTGGTCAGAGGCACTTTATAGGCTTTAAATTAATAATGCATTTTTTTTCTTTTTATAAGTAAAATTATTCCAAATTTAAAAAATGAGTCCACAGGGTTAGTGCTAAATTTTAGCTTTACTTACCATTGAAAACTCAGTGCCATTCCTTGGAGTTTCAACATCCATTCTGATCCGAAGGCAATGTGAAAACAGACCTCTCCCTAAAACATCGGCTTTTTTCATTGGGTTTATCGGTTAGCTTCCTCCACAGGCATGCCATCTGTCTGGGGGAGTGTGTGCTCATGCAAGTTCAGACCTGGGAAAGACCTCAGAGATGAACAATCCAACCAAACTCGGTCTGCTGTCACACTCCAATTAAAAAATAAACTCAGGCTTAGAGGTGAAGCGGCTTGCTCAGGGTCACAAGGCCGGTCAGAGGCAGAACTGGAATTCTTGTGTGTGCGTGCAAGTCTTTTGCCCCTTCTGTGTGCCACGACAGCCTCAGGGTACTGTGCCGTGTTTGGTATCACAGTGACTTTAGAGCAACAATATACATATGTTACCACCTTTCCACTGGGAAAGACACCAAGAGGGCTCCCATCTAGTAGGAAAGAGCAGAAGCCTGAGTCTTACTACATTGAGAGCCTGAAGGCATTTCTTTATCTTTCCTCCTAATCCCGTTTTGGTCAAATTTCAAAGAGATTAAGAGCATGCACTTTGGAGTGGACAGGCCAGGGCCCATTATCATATCTTACTAGCTGCATGACCCTTGGTGAGATACGTAAGTTCTTCCTGCCTCACTTTCCTCATCTAGGAATTGGGATAATAATACAGGAGCTCATAGAGCGCTTAACACACTTCCTGGAACACAGTAATGCAATGCCTAGTGTTTTCTTGGGGAAACCAGCAAGTCCGCACAGCCATTTTCTTGAAAATTTGAGAAACTGATTTCCTTTCAGCCTTTTTCTTCCATCCCCTTTGCACTGTACTCAACGTCTTTAATTCTTTACAGTTCTGGAGTTTGGCAAATGCTCAGAGAAGTCAGTCCCTACAGGTTTGCACGTGGTGGACACAATTTGGCTCTGCTTTTTGGTGTCGAGTTCGCCTCAACAGGCGGGAAATTTTTGCACAGAGTTGTCGGACACTGAAGTAATTTGGAATAATACCTTCTGTGACAATGACTTCGAGGTCCCCTTTCAACCCAAGAAAGCTTGGAAGGACTAGACTTGAGTCCTGGTGGGACAACAGATCCCAAGACTTGTTTGTAGCTATGCAAAGGACAACAGAAATGCAGGCAAACCCTTTGACTTTACAGCTACAGAAACCTAGGATCTCAGGGGCTGAGATGCTTCTCAGTCATCCAATCGGTCAGCAGCAGGGCAGGGCCTAAAACCCAGGTTCCCTTGTCTGGCTCCGAGCTTTTTCCATCATACCAGCTGCGTGTCATTAACTCCACCTCCAAAAGTGCTAAGGAAGTTCCCTCCCAGTGCCTACCCAGGCAGGGTGGGGCGATTCTGTGGCATGGAACAAACCGGGAAAACGGCATATTCCAACCCTCAGCATACACAGGCTGCTTTTGCCATTCTTTGCGGGGGGGGGGGGGGGGCGGGGGAGGCGGGAGGGGGGTAGGGTGCTCAGACACTAGGTCCAGTACCTGGAGGTCTGGGGAGAGAGATCTGAGACTGCATACTCGGTGAGGCCACCTTACTTTCTCCTGGTCTGTCTTGCCCTGTGTGGTGGCTGCACAGGAGCGTCCTGCTGGGAGGGTCCCGCAACATAAGGTGGACTGTCCTTGCGCTAGGTCGGAGTGGGCGAGTTCCTGCCGCCGCCCAGTCCCTGCGGTCTTCGGGAATCTAGGTGGGATTTTGCTTTCCTTGCCGCTGTCTCCCCCACGGCGCGAGCGGCGCAGGGTTGCGTTGGCTGCGGTCGCTCTGCCTCTACTCCCACGGCTCTTACTCCGGGGAGTTTCATCCCGTCTTCTGTCCTCAGTTCCCACCTTTTAAAATATTTTTCAAAGCTACCCCATTAAAAGTGCGCGACTTCTCCCGGGCCTGCAAGAAGGAGCTCCTGCAGCCCGGCATTCCTCAGATTCCAGCGCTGTGACGTCCCCAAGGACCGCGCGCCTCCAGCTCGGGAGCTCTGGCTCCACGTTTCAGCGCCCGCGCGCGCGCGCGCGCCCGCGTCCTCGCAGCGCCCCGGGCGCGCGCCCTCCCGGCCGCATTCCTCCCCGCCCCCGGCCGCGCGCCCCGCGCTCCCTCCGCCTCCAGGCCCCCAGCGCCACCGAGCCCGGCCCGGGGGTGGGGGAGCGCGGCCGCCGGCGCCTGCTCCGTCCCCTCCCACTCGCACGGCCCCTTCCTCCCTCCTCTCCCTGCCGTTCGCATTTCCTGCCGCTCTGGCTCTCCCGGGCCCTCGAAGTTCTTCCCAACTTTTTCTCCGCCGAGCGAGCGCGGCCGGCGCAGTCTCGGGGGCAGGTTGCTGCGCTCCTCCGGGCTCCGCTGCCTCCTCTCCGGGCGCAGGTCCTCCGGGAGCAGCAGACACGAAGTGGCCGCTGGCGGTCCTTCCCCTCCCACCTCTCCCGGCCTCCTCGCCCCGGCGCCCCTCGGGCGGGACAAGCCCGTGCTTAGGTTTTTCTCCTTGTCTCCCGCGGTGCGCCCCTGCGCCGACGGTCGCGGCGGAAACCTCCCTCCTCTTTCGCCTCCGCCGGCTCCTGCCCGCCGCCCCTCCTCCGCCAGCCACTGGAATCAATTCCGTGGGGAATTGGGGCTCCGCCGCCGCGAAGGACAACCTTTCCGCGCGGGGCTCCGGGACGCGACGGGGGCCATGTAAGCAGGTAAGCCCCGTCCGAGGCGGGGGAGTCGGGCCCGAGGCTGGGGCCGCCTCGGCGCTCCGGGCGCCTCGCAGATGACTTGGGCAAACGCTGGCAGCGCCAACTTGCTGCTGGCGGCCCGGGACGCCTGGCAGGGCGGCGGGGGCGCGAGGTGGCCGGGCCGCTGGGGTGTTATTTCTCCGTGGGAGCTGCCCGCGGTGAGGCGCACAGCTTGTCCGGGTTGCGAGCTGGGAGGTGAGCGCTGTCTGGGGAGTTCGTGGTTAAACTCACACCCTCGCCCCCTCTCCCCATTCCCTTCTGCGCTTGGGGAACTAGAGAGGGCCTGGAAAGGGCAGCTTGGAGATACCTAGACCGTGGGGCAAGGAGGATGAAAGACGAAAGGCGTTTTGGTTATTGCAGCGCGGTAGGGGGATGCAACTCCCGGGCCCCCCGTCTGCCCCCCACGGGGACACGATCTCGGGACGGAGCGGAGTTTTCATGCCCTCCCTCCAGGCCCCAGCCGAGCCACCGAACTCCTGGGCACCTAGGCTCCTACTTGGGTGGTCGAGCTGGTTCTTGGGGAAAAGCTGTGGTCACATAATTTCAGACCAGGTCTCCACCTCAAACTTTAAAAAGTTCTGAGTATTAACAACCTCCACGTGACCCCCACATCTCAGATTCGAATACTTGTAAGTAGGTTTTTCACCTTCTCTTCTGGAGGGAACAGTGAGGTAGTTCCGTCCCTATCTCCCTTTCCCTCACACTTCCTTCAGTTCCTGTCACCCTCCCCCATCCCCACCTGCAATTTACGAGAAATTGTAGGTTTTGACTAAAGTCTGTCGGAGGGACTGCCTGTTACAGGCTCTTTGTGATGGTGAGGAATCTCTAAACTGCACGCCCCATCGTACAGTTACAGAGTTTCCACCAATGTGTTAATTTCTTGAAATTGATTGGTTCACTCATTCATTCCACAGACCCAGTATGGAGCTTCTATTCTGCTAGGAACAGAGGGGTAGAAAGATGCTAAAACAAGATCACAGTGCAGGAGATCGCAGCCTAGTGGAAGAAACCCAAAGGCTGATCAAGAATTACAGTGCAGTGGAAGAGGGCTTCTGTGAGTGCCTCCGGAAGGCTTGGTCCCGCACGTGAGCTGTGCACTGGAGTTTCAGGGTCGACTCAGGTGGTGCTCACCTGGAGGAGTGATTAGGAGAGTGTCTTTTAGGTAGAGCAAAACAGCTGGTGCAAAGTGAGGGCAGAAAAGGAGAGAAAGGTCATACCTAGCTATCTGGGGGCCGGAGGGGGATTTATGGCCAGGTTGGGGCAGTGTTGCTAACCCTAACGCCTCCCCGACATTAAAAATTAAACTAGCCCCTCTCCCCCATCAGAAATTAAACTAGAAGCATCTTACCCATTTATGTGAACCACGGGTAGCTTCCAGAGAAGCAAACGTCTCCCTTTTTGGACACACCTCAGCGCCTGATGCTGTTTCTTCCCCAAGCAGCTGTGTTGTATGATTATCTAAATTTTAATTGGCCCATGCTGGGTTTCATTAAAATAGGATTGATTCCTTTTTAAAGAGCTTCTTGACAGCAATAGGCGATGATAATACCACAGCATTACAGACCTTGTGTGATAAAGTTATCATTTAGTGATGGGCTTAAAAGCTTGTGCCATACAAATGACAACTTGAATAGCCCTTTTGCCTAATCTGAATGGGTGGCCATGATGTGCAGAACTCGTTTATTTGTGTCACTATGTGTTTTAGGGTATTCTCTACTTTTAAAAGTCGTTATTATTGCTTTAGCAGTGTCGTAAGGAATACTGTTCCTTTCTCTGAAACTTTATGAAAACTGGGTGTATGTTGTCTCTTCTTGCAGCTCGTTGTAGCCTAATGACCCAGGATTCAGCAAACCCTGCCTAGAAAAGTTCCTTATAGTACAGCAGCGTTTTGTATTATATGCAGTTGGCCTTTCAAGGGTGCCTCTTCACTGCGCTGAAGTGGCACTGTAGAATTGTTCACAGTGGTTGAGTCTTGGCCGAAGTGGCAGATGTCCAGCTTCTGGTGACCTCAGGCCAGTACATCGGAGTGGGAAGAGCACACTGACTTCCTACAACTCTGAGTATTTTTTTTTTTTTTTTTTTTTTTTGAGACAGAGTCTCACTCTCTTGCCTGGGGCGAGTGCCGTGGCGTCAGCCTAGCTCACAGCAACCTCAAACTCCTGGGCTCGAGCAATTCTACTGTCTCAGCCTCCCGAGTAGCTGGGACTACAGGCATGCACCACCATGCCCGGCTAATTTTTTCTATATGTATTTTTAGCTGTCCAATTAATTTCTTTTTTCTATTTTTGGTAGAGACGGGGTCTCGCTCTTGCTCAGGCTGGTCTCGAACTCCTGAGCTCAGAACGATTCGCCCGCCTCGGCCTCCCAGAGTGCTAGGATTACAGGCGGGAGCCACCGCGCCCGGCCAACTCTGAGTATTTATCTAAGCCCCTCTGCTGGCATCTTATCTCAAGAACAGCCCCTTGACAGTTTTCCTGAAGTTACAGGACCTGCGTGAGAGAAATGGCCGAAGAGAAGCCCTTTCCTGGTAATCCCAGGTATCTGCTTAGTTTCCATCATTGGCTTAAATACGAATTATTATTAACACTAAAGTAATTCAGGTTTGTGCATACTGTGTCCTGTGGACAGCTGTAATAGGACAAACACAGAGACTATTTTAATATGAAAGGAAGAACCATAAAGAATTCAGAGGGAAAAAAATCAGAATTTTTAGAATAATTCTTACTTGCCTTGAATGGATGAGCCAAATGTCAAGAATTATGAGGATTTTTTTTTCCCACAATGCATGCCTGCCTTATTAGGAGTTTAAATTTTCTCCAGAGACGTAAACATCAACCCTTCCATTGCATGTTACAGCCTTCCTGGGTTCCATACGCTTGTCCTTTTTGAAGGAGAATTTGATCAGATTCTTGCATGTGAGCGTCATTACTTAGTCACCGAGTGCCATGTATTTTGAAAATTCATTCTAAACCTCAAAACAGTGCTATGCACTTTGTTAGAGATAAGGCAGGGGAAAGAGATAAGATGTGATACTTAATTAACCAATTAAGGAATGAGGGAAAACAAACACAAAAGCTTTGGTAAGGAAGGAGTTTCCAAGTTAATGCCTAAAATAAGCTTTTTTTATCTCCCCTTACTGATTTAAATTGATTTAATTTACCCTCCCCCTGTCCGTGTCCCATGGGAGGCTTGAGTGGTCAGAGAGGGGTGTGTGGCAAATTCTGCAGCTTTTCCTGGCTGTCAGTATGCAACAGCAGGGGGGCCAGAGTTGGGAGTTTGAAATATAGCTAGGTTTGAATTCCAGCTCTGCCATTTTTTTTTAGT
>RJWJ010031225.1:0-19338 GCA_004363605.1 Indri indri
AAAACCACTCTAGTCGCAGGGAATTCAAAGGTAGGAAATACTTTTTAAAAGCATATGTTTCTCAAGAGAGGAAAGTAGCAAATACCATCCCTTTAAATTCTGTTTAACATGAAGCCTTTATTGACTGCTCATGACGGTTCTGCACAATTTAATGCTCTTTTAAGTGAATATTATTTAGCTTCTTCACGCAAGTCAACGCGGCCTCGTGGATCCATCCATTTAGATGCTGATCACAACCAGAAGTCAATGTATAAAACGGTTACAATTTAATTAACTGGTAATAGATCTTATGCAGCGTTGGGTTAAAGGGAATGTATAAATAGTACTTTATGAACCAGCCTCTGCAGAAAGTGTAGACACCAGCCATTCTCTCTCCTCTCTCATGGGATAAATTATGGGATGGCCCTGTTAACTGCAAAGGAGTATGAGATTGGGCGGAGGGGGGACCCGTTATTAACACATTGACTGCCAAGTGAGTTGTATTTAACTCTATTTAACTCAGGCTAGTTTTGAGCCCAGGGCCTCCTGAAGCAAAACCCTGCAGCTGGTTCATGAAAATCTTACTTGTCGATGTTCTTATTGTTACAATTAATATTGACAACTTAATTCTGAAAACGTGGATTGCATTGCATATAACTCAGGTGCAGAAAACAATAAAAAATAACAAATTAGAAAGGATTGTTTTGTCTTAATAAAACACTGTGGCCCCAGGGAATTTATTTTTCCTGGTGTAGCAGTCAGTGTGTTAAACAGCTGTGTCCAGCCAATCAGCCTTGAAGAATTTGACTTCAGAGGTCAATAAAGATTCCTGGCACTGTTAATTTCATTTTATGGGACACCATTGAGACTCATCAACTCATGCCTTGTCTTTGGCTTTTGATGGAGGAGGGAAGCGAGAAAGTTTTAATGGCTCATAAGGAGGTTTGAGCTGAAGAACAAGCACTGGTTCAACCTATTCACCTTACAGGTGGAGAAACTGAGTCCCACAGCAGGGAGGGACCTGGTCTCGTAACACTGTCCAGCAGCACCACACACTGCTGGGAAGGTCAAAGACCTCAGGGAGGTTGCTCAAACCCTAAAATCCTTGAGAGTCTTACCCAAATTTCTTGTCGCTTTAGGAGATGAGGCCCTTGGACACTGGAGTGCCTTCATTCCAGAGCTCTGTGTTTAGCACCAAACGAGTGGCAATGTGTTCTATTGCCCTTCCTCCACCAGCCAAGCAGGCCAGAGGTGAGAGTTGTATTCCTAGGACCTGAGGCATATATCTCCCACTGCCTTAGTAGAATGGAAAGAACCTGAGGTCTCAGTGCCATACCCTCTGTAAATGATACCTAACAAATAACTAGGCAAGGTTTAGGGCATGGACTCCCTGTAGTTCCCGTAGGGCAGCTTACATTTTTGTTTTTGCATATTAATTGTCTTCCCTGCCCGACTGAAAGCTCACAGGGAACATTCCTACCTATCTAGCTCACTGTCGTGCCCCCAGGGCTAGCACAGCACCTGGCACTTGGTGGGTGCTTTATGATTATTGTTCAGGAGTGAATGAATGAACCTCAGATCTGTGAACCTTCATCTGTAAATGGGAATGATAACACCTGTCTACCCTATATGGGGACAAGTGAGATAACGTATATGGAAGAGCCACGGGATAAGCCATAAGTGTGAAGAGACGGTCCATGTGAGTTGCTGGTAGTATTCTGATGTCGTGGGCTTTGGCTGCATTGCATTTAGCCCCTCTTCCATAATTTCCCTCTGACAAGGAATGCATCCGGGTTATTGCTAGTAACATTGACTGATAGTATCCTGCTTAGAATCCGAGACCCCTAAAGTTTAAAGAAACCTCACACACGTTCTTCTCCCCTGACATTATAGATTAGGGAGGGGCCCAGAGAGGTTGATTTACCTGCCTGGCATCATGCAGGAAATGTGGCTAAGCCAGGGCTGGGTCCCAGGTCCCCTGATTCCGTCTCTCTCGGCTCAGTGCATCACGTCTTCGTTCCCATTGGAGTATTTAATTAACTACAGTCTGAGATGTGATCTGCGTCAGAGCTCATTACTGTGGTGGGGCTGGTGGGTGTTCTCCAGTGCTACACCCCATGGTAGTTCAGCAACCCTAATTAACTCCAATACTGGAGACAGCCCAGCTGGGCAGGCATCACCAAGGGCCACTTAAGGGAGGTGCCTGGATTTCTCTAACGCCACTCAAATGTGCTCTTCCCAGTCTCAGTCTGACCCACTGTCCTGCCACTGAGCTCCCTGCTGATGCTGAACAGAAGCCTTAAGAGATTGAGAAGCATTTTCCAGTTAAGAGCCAGGAGGTAATTTTGCTGGGCACTAAGTTAGGCTCAAGCTGATCTCCTTGGAGGCTGAACCGCCAAAGAATCCCACCAGAATCAGGAATAAATCCTTCCTCTGAACAAAACCTTGTTTTTATTCTTTTAATGTTAATATCAGGAAAGGCAAAAGAAGGCTGGTGAACTGGTCCATATTAAAGAAAATGAAAGAGATGTAACAACCAAATACGATGCAGAATCCCTTGGATCTTGGTTTGAGGAAAGAATAGCTATAAAAGCAATTTGGAAACAGACAGTAACAAGGGTTGGCAAGGATATGGAGAAGTGGGAATCCCCAGACATTGCTGGTAGGTCTGGAAAATGGTGCAGCCACTTGGGAAAACAGTCTGGCATCTCTCAAAAGGTTGAGCATAGAGTTACCATATGACCCAGCAATTCCACTCCTAGGAATATACTCATGAGAAATGGAAACATATGGTCACGCAAAATCTTGCACATGAATTTTTCATAGCAGTATTATTCATAGTAGACAAAAGGTGGGAACAACTCAAATGTCTACTTATAATATGAATGGATTTACAAAATGTGGTCCATACATGCTCTGGAATATTATTCAGCTGTGAAAACGAATGAAATACTGGTACGCACAACCACATGGATACACCTTGTAAACATTATACGAAGTGAAAGAAGCCAGACACCAAAGGCCACATATTGTATGACTCTACTGATACGAAATGCCCAGAATAGGCAAATGCGTGGAGACAGAAAGTAGATTAGTGGTTTCTAAGGGCTGGAGAGAGGGAGAAACAGGGAGTGAGTGTCTTAGTCCATTCGGGCTGCTGTAACAAAATGCCATAAACTGAGTAACTTATAAACAACAGAAATTTATTTCTCTCGTTTCTGGAAGCTGGGGAAGTCCAAGACCAAGGTGTCTGATGAGGGCCTACTTTCTGGTTCATAGATGGTATCTTCTTGCTGTGTCCTCATGTGGTGAGAGGGGTGCAAGAGGTGGGGGATCTCTCTGGGGTCTCTTTTCTGAGGGCATTATTCCAAGTCCTCATGACCTAATCACCTCCTAAAGGCCTACCTCCTAATACCATTACTTTGGGGTTAGAATTTCAACATACGAATTCTGGGAGGGCGGAGGGGGACACATTCAGACCATGACAGTGACAATGAGTACAGAGTTTCTTTTTAGGATGATAAAAATAGTCTAGAATTAGATAGTGGTGATGTTTGTACTTTATGAGAATACTAAAAGCCACCGAATTGTACTTTTGTACAAAATTGTAAATTTTGTGTTATTGAATTGTATGTCAATTAAAAAATAAATGTAATTTGGGGGACGATGGAGACATTTGAATACGAAGCGTATCTTAGATAATAGTTTATATCAATGTGATCATAGAATTGTGGTTACATAGGAGAATGTTCTTTGCTTGAGAGATGCGTGCTGAAGTACTCAGTGGCCGAGTGTCATGACATCTACAATGTATTTTCACATGATTCAGCAAAAGTGTGTGGATAGGTGGAGAGCAAATAAGGTAAAATATTAACAATTAGTAAAGCTGGGTGAAGGATATACTGGTGTTCTTTTTACTATTCTTACAACTTTTCTGTTGAAATTGTTCCAAATAGTAGACTGGTACATAATATTTCTACAAGGCAAGGAGGTGGAATTTTTAGCATACCAAGGGACAGAGATAAGTCACAGGGCTTTTGGCTGTCTGCCTTAACCCTTTGGTCTCTGTCCAAGACAAGGATAAACGAACACTTGTTTCAGCCATCCTCAGATGAAATCAATCCCAGTTCTGAGCAGTACAGACCCCCACTCGGCTGTTCTTAGGGAGTGCCTGAAACCTACAGCCCAATACTGGGGGCTCCTGTTGACTGTCAAAGAGGAGGCTTTCTTATGACCTCCAGCAGGCCACAAATGATACGCCCACAGGACCACCAGTCATAGCTCCCTTCCTGACCTCATTCCAGGAGGGGTGGCAGGATGGACCAGATGTTCTGTCCTGTTCTCTAAGGGAAACACTAAAATAGCCAGGAAGTGTACTTTCTGGAGGGAAAGATTTCTCAATGAATTTTCTAAACCTTAGATGTTCTCCTCTGGTTGCAATATTTATATTTTTGGGAAGGGGTGTACAGAGACTTGTGGTAACTTGTGAATACTGTAGTTTCCTGTTGCCTTCCCCCAGATATGAAAACAATCACCAAGGTGTCAGGTGGTCTTTAGACTCAGGATAGAGAATTTGGCCAAATCCTTTCCAGAACAAATGGTAAAACCAATAATCAAGAACCTCAGACCCGGAAGGGACCTCAGAGCTTCTTCATTTTCCCAGTGTTGACAAGGCCTTTCACAAGAGAAACCCACTGATGTCACACCTTGTGCCCACCTAAGAAATATAGTTGGGAGCATTTGCAAAACCCTTAAAACCAACAACTGCTTTTACAGTGTGCAGGCTGAGTTTTCAATGTGCAGATCTGCTATGAATTTATAGAGTGTTTTGATTCTAAATTCACAATGTGCATCTTTAATGGCGCCAAGTTTGGATAATTTCATGCTGTTTATATCCTAGCAGCAATGGTTTATGCATATTTCCCAAGTTATTATCCTCCTAGGAGAAGAGCGAACAGGCTCCTTTTATAAAAGACAGTCCCATATGTCCTGGTTTAGTACATCTCTCTTCAAAGATCATTTTGCATTGAGATGTCAGGAAAGCATGACAGCTGGATGAGGTACCTACCCCAGTTTGCAAGCAGGTGGGTTTTTGGGTTTCTGGACCCTCTTACCCAGCTCCCAGATGGCCTTGCATTTGAAAATCACCAATTAAGCACTTTGCAGTCACCTAGAGTTTTTTTCTATTGAGACACTTTTCAATCTCATTTAAAAAAAAATGTTGCCTACCTCCCTCCATTCCCATCAGGAAATAAATTTATTAACATGCAATGAGAACTTGAAAAAAATGATCTAGGAACTTTCTGGGAATCCAGCCTGAGGAGATAATCAGAAATGTGAGATGTATAGGATGTTTATGAAAATTTTAAAAAATGTTTTTATTGTGGCAAAATACATATAACGTGAAAAATTTTTTAATAGTGGGAAACTGGAAGCTATTAAACATCCAAAACTAAGAAATATGATACATCTATGTATCAGAATATAATGTACTCTGAAAATACTTTTGAAGAATTTAATAACAGGAAATTTCTCTTGACACATGATGAGGGAATAAAGCAGGTTCCAGACCTCCAATTAGGTCTTCAGATTTTAGATTTCAGGCTCTTGCATTGAAACAAGATAAAAGGAAAACTACAGAATTGTTAACAGCGATGATTATTGGATGGCGGGATTATGGAGGATTTCTTTAATTAAATTTTTTTATTTTGATTTAATCGTAGATTTCACGTGCAGTTGTAATAAAAAATTACAGGGAAATCCTTTACCCAGTTTCCTATAGGGGATTTTGATTTTCTCCTTTGTGCTTTTCTCTTTTCCAAATCGTCTACGGTCAGGAAAAATAAAAGTAAGGGCTATCATTTAAAATAAAAAGCAAAATTTATCTATCCTTCTGGAGAACGTTGCTCCAAATTGCAGGTGAGCTCTCTTTTGCCTGTACACGCACAGCCCATCGCCAGGCCTTTTGGTCCACTGTCGATCGTAGCACCTGCTGCTAATAGTAAAGCTAACTGGATCCATGCCAGCGTATGGTCTTTCATACAGTGAGTTCGTATTGCATAAACACTGCATACCTTCCAAAAACATCAGGTTTATCAAACTATTGGGAAAAAAGAGGAAAAGAAACACATTTCATATTAACATAAAATTAAAACGTCCAAATTATGGAGTGGAATGTAAAGATTTGAGATGTGAGATGAATATTTAAGGAAGCTCCCAGACACTCCTGGTCTCAGCATGTCAGCTCCTTTGGGGAAAGTGGCAGGGGTGGAGGATGGCAGAAAGTTCGAGAAGCACTGCCAGTGGATGTCCAAGAAATGCTTCTTAAATTGAATTAGGTGGCCTACTTCTTCAGCTGCTTTCTTGTCCCTGCCCAGCAGGATGTCAGAGAACACGTAGCACTGTCAGAAATCACTGGAGGCCGGGCGCGGTGGCTCACGCTTGTAATCCTAGCACTCTGGGAGGCCGAGGCGGGTGGATCGCTCAAGGTCAGGAGTTCGAGACCAGCCTGAACAAGAGCGAGACCCCTGTCTCTACTAAAAAATAGAAAGAAATTATCTGGACAACTAAAAATATATATATATAGAAAAAATTAGCCAGGCATGGTGGCGCATGCCTGTAGTCGCAGGTACTCGGGAGGCTGAGGCAGGAGGATTGCTTGAGCCCAGGAGTTTGAGGTTGCTGTGAGCTAGGCTGATGCCACGGCACTCTAGCCTGGGCAACAGAGCAAGACTCTGTCTCAAAAAAAAAAAGAAATCACTGAAGAGGATGACTGAAGTCCCTCTCCGTCATTTAACAGCAACGAAGAACTGTTTGGGTTTTCCATAGGGCCCGTACCTTGCTGGAAAGCACACTACCCAGGAAACCAGGGGCCCTGATTCAATGTTTGGCCCCGGCATTGACCTCTGTGTGAGCCCGGCAGGTTGTTTCATCTCTGGGTCACCTCTTCCTTGCCAGCAGAATGAGGTGTTCAGACCAGAGCATCGCTAAGAGCCCTCTACCTCTAAGACGCTAAGGTTCAGTCAGCCCGAAGCATGTGATTTTCCCGGATTTCCCCAACTCCTTGCACCTATTAAAAGTGCACAATGGACTTGCCAGAATTTGGGCATCCTTAGAAGTCAGTCTTCACTGATTTCAGTATTTTCTGCCTCCTTGGTGAAGCTTCATGTTAACACTTTTCTTTTGTCATTAAAAAAAAAAAAGGCTCAAGAGAAAGAATGTTGTAGAAACTGATTAACAGGATATCCCCTCTTTTTCCTTTCCCCTAAAGATTATCTTGGGGATGTCAAAAGCAATTTTTATAGGCAGGTTGGTCTTTTACAAGAGATGTGTTTACAAAGCATGAAATTAACGTTTTTGCACAAAGCCAAATAATTGCGTGTAACATGGTGACTTTAGTAGCAGGTTTGCAGCTTGAGCAGCTATTAGCAAGGTCAGATGGTATGCGGAGTGATGCAATTAGCAGACTCCATCACCAAAGCAAAGTTAGCCAAGCACTTTGTGAGGGAGCAAGTCCCTTCCCCTGCGGAGTTTGCCCATGATGCCATTCCGAATGTTGGGAGAACCATGGTCCATTGACATTGTGGTTCACTTAACACCACCGTGTCACAGGGTCACCCCACACCTGGAGCTTCAGACTCCGACAAGCCCACTATGCAAGGTTATACCCCCAGGCCTGGCTAAAGAGATTCACCAAACGATGTCTGAGTATTTCACTCCTTACAAGAGAGGTGGCTTCACTTTCAGCCCCTCACCCAGGGTAAACGTCACATTAGCATTAAGGAGCTACCAAAGGACAACGTCTGAGTGGAAGAGGCAATGGAGCGGGCAAGTTTAGGCAAATAGCTTGCACGTTTCAGTGGCAATTTAGGATATCCTTAAGTTCATTAAGGCAGAAAAAGAATATTAAATTCCATTTGGGAAAATCTGTTCAAGGAAGTATGTTGATGTGTAACTTTGGACTTTGCGTTCTTATTGGTAATGTTAGGTGGTATAACAGATCGACTCTGAAATATCAATGTCATAACACCACAGATTTATTTCTCACCCAATAAAGTTCAAATTGCACTAGGTCTCAAGAGCACCCCAGAAGGGAGAGGGAAGAGGAGGAGGAGTTGGAATTCTCAAGAGGTTTCCAGAGAACTTATTAAAATTCATTTTGGAAAATATAAAGAAACCGAGATGCCGTCACCTCTTTGTGGCTCAGATCCGGGTGTATAGAAGAGACGAAGAAAACTCTCCCTTCCTCTATGCTCACCCCTCTAGAACAAAAGGAGCAAATAAATGTTCCTCTGCTGCCTGGCTGGGGGTCAAGTTTTGCAGAGTAAAGAGCTGTAAGCATCAGAGGCAGGCAGACCTGGGTTCAAGTCCTGGCTTTACCACTTGCCACATCTGTAGCCTTGGGTAAGTTACTTAACACTTGTAAAACCATAACTACTGTTTGCAACCTTGGGGATAATATTAATACTTACACCCACCTTACAGGGTTGTTTTGAGGGTAGAATGAGATAATGCACTGAGAAAGAATTATTCCAGGGACCAGGACATATTATGCACCCATTTATCCATTCATTCAGTTTATTTTGCTAACATTTATTGAGCACCTATATGTGCCTGGTATGGTGCTAGATGTCAGCAAGCCAGGTGTGATGGTGATCCAAAATAGACCCTGCCCTCTGGAGCTTATGGTCCAGGCATGGATATGCATTCATTAAATAATCACTCTAAATAAAAATCTACTTACTTAGTGCTTGGAGGGAAGGAGCGTACTGTGTTTGCCAGAAGCCTAGACTAGGAGGTCAGGGAAGACTTCCTAAAGCATCTAAGCTGAAATGTGAAATGAGTCTGGTAGAGTGGGAACAGGGTATGACAAGTGTTTGAGGTAGAGGAAGTAGTGTGTGCAAAGGCCCTGTGGTAGGAGAAAGTGAGGTGCATTTGAAGCACTTATAAAAGTGACTGGAGTTCTGAGATGAAGGAAAGTATGGCATAGGATAGGCTGGAGAGGGTGGCAGAGGCCAGGCCCTGTAGAACCTTCTAAGCCTGTGAAGGAGTTTGGTTTCATCTTAACAGCAATGGTAAACCATTGAAGGATTTTAAACAGGGACTTAAAAATTATTAAGCCTAATAAATATTAGCTATTATTGTTCCTTTCTGGGAATTTTTATACTATATCCCAACATTATTGACTCTCTATTGGATTTTGTGAATACATGCTTTTAAAAACACACACACACAAAATCCCTATTGATCCATTTGGTGTTCTGAAAGCAGAATTGGTAACACGTGAGAACCACTTGGTCCATCTATTATGATGTGCTTCCTCCCACATGTGGGATCAGAAGGATGCTGAAAGCAGCCTGGATCCAGGACAGAAAAGTGAGTATCAGAACCGGAGCAGAGCCCAGCTGGATGTGGCGGGGGCCAGTAGACTTGGCAGACCTGCTGAACCAGATCAGCTTCCATGGCCAAGCGAGGTCGCCTCCAGGCCTCTGACAGCGAGTGCATATCGGCCGGTGGGCAGAGAACAGTGCCAGTGGAGGGAGACCGGCACGGTTGAGGCACACAGAACATCATCATTCGAACATCTGGCACATCCCTGGGGAGGGAAGTAGGGAACAGACTGGCAGAGGGCAGGAGAAACTGGACTCTGAGTCAGAAGACCAAGGGGGAGCCCGCAGTGGCACCAAGGCAAGAGGTGGCCTTTGTGTGAGGGAGGAAGGCAGGAGTCTGGGCACTGACGCCAGACGAGATGTCCAGGTAGTCTGACCCAGGTGCGGGTGCTGAGCCCCACAACCTGGGATCCAGGGATCTTAGTCTTTCTCCTGTCAAAGGCTAGTCTGATCCCCAAAGCCAGGTGGCCTGGCTGAGGCTCCTCGTGGGGGTCGGGTAATCCCCACTTTTAGGACATCTCTGTCTCATCCATGTGTGACTACCTTGATAAACCCGTGTCGGCTCTCTGGTTCAAAACTGGAGCTTCCACAAACTCTACTGCTGAACAAAAGCTGATACTTCACATCTTTCAGCCTTTACCCATGCACCTCTCGGTTTCCTGCAGTGAACCCTGAAGTCGGAACAGTGCCGTAGGCATTCCTCATCCGTACTGGCTCTAGCGCTAATTAGACTCTTCGTAGTCTAATTGTGTGACTGGATACCCAGTTATACGGTTCACCAAACTCAGCATCATTCTGTATAAGAACAAGGGCAGGGCCAGGCTGGGGGTGGCCTGCACCCACAAACTCGACAGGCAGAACTAGAAGCAGGCAGGCGGAGTGATTTCCGCGTCCTCGGATCAACAGCACCAGACCACTGGTTTCACGGGTGACCCAGTTCAGAGGCTGGTGATGACCACTTCTGGGTGTGAGGCCCTTCATGGTCACAAAATGCTTTCCCTATACACATTCTCCTTTGGTCCTCCCGTCAGCTGGTGGAAGTAGCTTGGCCAGCTCGTATCCTCCCCCTTCTTCAGATGAAGAAACTGAGGCCTGCCATTAAGTGCCACACTCTGGGTCACTCGTGAAATCAGAACTCCTGGGACACTAAGTGGCCGGTCAGGACTAACCTGCTGGGAGCAGCTTGTGTGGCTCACTCACAATGGCTTAAAAAAAAAAAAAAAAAAAAAAAGGTGTACAAGTGACCAAGTGACATGACTGAAGAAACAAAAGCCTGGACAAATATTTAATCCCTGTAAGCGAGGGTGTGGCTGCATGTAGAGCTGGCACTGCTCACTGTGAGGGGTTTAGCAACAGAGTCTTCTAAAGCTTCTTTAGAAGACTGTTGCATTCAAGCTTTCCAAGTCCGGGGGGTGGGGTGGATCTGTCTGTCTGTCGGTCTCACTTTATATGACCATGTCTATCCAGTGAGGAAGCTGAAGTTAACGTATCTATAAATTTTGTGCCCTTCAAGCCCCGACATATAAATGTCTCAGACAGTGACCCGGTGAGCGCCACATGCCCAGTCATCTGGGACTCCTTCAGGAAACTAAAACGCACACCAGGAGAGGAGATGGCGGACAGCCGGAAATGCAGGTGGAGTCCACGCTGGGGTCCGCGTCAGCCAACAGAGCGCGTTTCTTAGAAAATAAGCCTCTGCGGTGTGAAGAGGAGAGGCTTCTCCCCTCCTCTGCCTCCTTCCTGCCTAATTTTTAAAAGCATGAAAAATGAAATGGGGCCCTTCATGTACGAGACAGCTATTTGTTCAGGTCTCACACCTTCCTTATGAATAGCCCGAATAATGCAACTTATAATTATGCTTTGCCTGGCAGGGTATTTTTGCCTTCTGAGTGATAGTTGAAATGTCTTGGCAAGTAAAAGCCAGTGAGAGCAAGCTTCTCCTTTGCTGCCCTGGTGCAGGTGGCCCCTCGTGGTGGTCGTCCTACCCACCCTGCCTCCAGGGCTGCCTCCCCGCACTACTCAAGTCATTTCACCAAGAAGTGCACCCCAACTTCCTCGCTTATCCCAGGGGCGTGGGGAGGGCTGAGCGCCCCACCGGAGGGAGCCACGCCAATCTGATTAATTAAGGTAAATAGGGGAGTGATCGGCAGCAGCTTAAACTCCAGCCGGGTAACCTAGGCAACGGCAGGGAGTCTGTGCCACTGCTGACAAGGAATGAGGGATTAATTTCTTCCCAGATCTGTGGCCTTCTCTTGGGCTCAGGGTCCACTTCAAGAGCCTGGAGAAGGAGCTGGGCCGTTGGATAACAGGCGGAGGGGAAGTGGTAAGAGTCGGCGGGGTTACTTCTGGGTGTTTCGTCCCTTCAGGAACACCATGTGGACAGTGTAATGGAAGACGTGACATCGTAGGCCTGGGGGTCATGACAGCCCACCAGCCTTAGGAACTTGAGCAGATGCCTCCGGAACCTTGGGTTAGCCAGCTCCATGTTCCTATCCCAGCACCACTTCTGCGTCAGTTTCCTCGTCTGTGAAATGGGATGATAATAACAGTGGCTTCTAGGCTCGTGGTGAGAATAAGAACTGGAAATTGCCTAGCACAGAGCCTGGCACATGGGGAGCCCAGTAAATGTTAGCTTTTTGGGCCTTCTCTAGGGAAGAAAGAGGCTCCAGGTGCTCTGTCTTCTTGTGTACGCTTTACTACCAGGCAGGCAATGGGCTCCGCCGGGGGATGGATCCACAGTTTCTGGCAGTTAGGAAAGGGAGCTGCAGATGGGGAATGCCAGGGGTTCGGCTGAGGCGCAGGAGGCTGGCAGAAGGCGGGTAGGAGGGTTGAGGGGGCAAGGGGCCTAAAGGCCAGGAGAGCAGTGGAGAAGCCGGCGTTGCATCTGGAGAGGAACCAAAGCTGTTGGAGGACGATCTCCCGAGGCCACGTCTATGGAGGTGGTGCCCCTTGCAGTAATTTGGTTCAAGCCTGAGTTCCTGCCCAGTGACCCGGACCACTTGCTGAGCATGCAGTTTTACAGCTGCTGCTCCTGGCTGCAACACTGGCCAGTGCTGAAAACCTGTTCTCATTGTTTTTTCTGCCATATGGAACAAAGACCATGGGAAAATAGGGTCACGAGAAAAAGACGTGAAATCTTCCTGTTCAGTGAGCGAGGCCAACAGATGCATAATGTATGGTCTCTGATGCTGCCAGTGGATTGGGGAGAGAGTTTGCAATCTGTGGAAACACTTGAGACTTTTGCAAGTTACAAAAGGAGAGAGAAGTGCCAGGAACATAACGTCCAGTACATAGCCCTGGGCCTGGCTGAATAATCTCAAGACAAGCCAACCTCTGGGGCTCAGTTTCTTTATTAAAAATTCTGGAAGAGACACACAAGAGATTGTTAATCGTGGTTATCTCTAAGGAGTGGGGGTTGGGAGTGGGGAGAGATTTTTATTTTTCACTGTGTACCTTTTTGACTGTTTGAATCTTTCACCATAGGCCTTTATTATTTTTATAATTGCAAATCAAATTATAGGGTTTGGCTTTTTTAAAATGCAGTGAAGGAGTTGGATTAGATCATTGGTTTTCAAACTTGTTTTTTTAGGCAGTGGAA
This sequence comes from Indri indri, assembly GCA_004363605.1. Taxonomy (NCBI): domain Eukaryota; kingdom Metazoa; phylum Chordata; class Mammalia; order Primates; family Indriidae; genus Indri; species Indri indri. The sequence goes on from RJWJ010031225.1 coordinate 12,967, forward strand.
CACTTTTCACATAATCTTACTTGAAAGCCTAATTAATGTATAACGAAGAAGAAATCAGAGCCCTTCTCGCTGGGCTCCCCCTCCAACTCCCAGTTGCCGCATCTCCAAGGGATCCATTGAACATGGTTCGAAAATAACAGGTTTAAATGATTTCTCTCAGGCCCCTTTTACCTCTTCAATGCTATGCTTCCCTTCTGTTTCGCAAAGGAAGCTGGGGCATTCTAGCCCCATGGCACAAGCTACCATTTGCACTGCAGTAGCTACAGACATACCCTGGCCCTTTAGGGAGTCAGCAGTGGGGAAGGATGAGCCATGCACAGGCTGAGCGTCACTTAGACTCTGGGGGACAGGAAACAAGCCATCGTTGGATTGCTTCTCCTGGGTTGAAATGATAAAGAATGTTAAAAGGTAGATTTTGCAACCATTCCAGGTAAAACTGAACCTGGGGCTTCGATAGGATGCTAAAATGACCATGAAATGGTGTCAGGTGGTAGAAAACCCATTCGCTTTGTAAAAATATGCTTATAAACACAGCCCTGCTGCTTACTTACACACTATGATCTTGGCAAGGTACTTAGCTTCTCAGAGTCTGTAAAAAGGGGAAATACTAGTGCCTACTTCCCAGGGCTGTTGAAAAGATTAAATGAGATTGTAGATGTAAGTGCTTGGCATAGTGCCTTGCCCAGAGTAGGAGCTCAGTAAACGTTGGTAATCATCATCATCATCATCATTGAATTCCTGGACAAGTCAGCAAATGGCCTTACCACCTCTTCCTGCATATTCCTTGTGGAATCTGTAACCTCTCAGGATTTCATTTTCTTTACCTGCAAATTAGAGGTGTTCAACCAGCTCAGGAATTGCAAGTCAGTGGCTTGCTAGACAAAATCTAGCCTGCAAACATGTTTGCTTATCCAGTGTAATATATTAAAAATAAAGAAATAGCCCCTAGAAATCTGAATTTTTCAGCTTTCCTTTAAAAAATAAACATCTAGCTCCACTGTTCCTCACTGGGCCATGATTGTCTGGAGCTACCGTAGCAGCTCCCCCCTCACATGTGGGCACTTGCCTTTTCACCAGCCTCTTTCTCTCCGTGTTGCCTTATACCTGGCCATCCCCCCTGCATACACAGGCAGTTGGGTTTGCAAAGCCCAGATTGGAAGCTTTCAGGAATTTTGTGCCCTTAACCTGTTTCTGGCACCAGCTTATTCCGTGACCCTGAATGTATCCTCTCACCTCCCTGGACTATCACATCACCATCTATAACACGAGTGAGTTGAGATTCTAGCCTCAGCTTTCTTTGGGTCTTCTATCCAGTCCATAAACATTTACCAAGTCTCTCCTATTTCCAGGAATTCTCAGAGGCACTTGGGAGGATGAAGAGATGAATAAGAATGGGTCTGGCCCAGAGATGTTTTACAGCAATGCCTCTCAAAGTGTAGTCTGCAGACTGGCACCAGTTCACGATGAGCTGGATGTGGGAATTGAGGATAAGCGTTCAGAAGCTTCTGTAGCAATTTCGCCCTGCCAGCCGGTGCGTGCTCTGTAGGCTCGTCTCGCTGAGTCGCTACAGATCAGTTCCCATGCTGTCAGGCTGGTTCGGTGAATTGCATGTGGTGCAAGCTGCATACTTGTTCCAGTTACTATTGGTGCTTGACGAATTGCCCCAAAACTTAGTGGCTTAAAACAACAGTCATTTATTTGCTCACAAATCTACAATTTGAGCAGGACTTTGCAGAGCAGTTTATCTCTGCTGCACACAATGCCTGCCAGGGTGGGTTAGCAGGGGCTGGAGGATCCCCTTCCAAGGTGGCTCATTCCCATGACTGGCGAGGTGGTGCTGGCCGTCAGTTCCTTTCCATGTTGATCTGTCCCCAGGGGAGCTTCTTCCTAGCATGATAGCCAGGTTCCGGGAATGAGTGTCACAAGAGAACAAGGAAGAAGTGCATGGCATTGTTATGATGTAGTCTCAGAAGCCATGTTGCATCTCTCCTGCCAAACCCTATTGATTGAAGCATTCACAAAGGTCTGGCCAAGTTCAAAGGGAGGGGACATAGATTCCACCTCTCGATGAGCTTGTGGAAAGGTTCTGGAAGAAGAACATGTGGGACAGAAGATTGTGTTGCAGCCAGCTTTAGATAACATAACCTGCCATACTATGGAGAGGTATATTAGTTTTCTGCTGCTGTGTAACAAGTTACCACAAATTTAGTGGCTTGAAACCATACACGTTTATTAGCTCGAGAGTTTTATAGGTCATGAGTCCAGGAAGACTCAACTGGATTCCCTGCTTAGGGTCTCACAAGGCCAAAATCAAGGCATCAGACAGGCCGAGCTCTTATCTGGGGCTCTGGGGAAAATCCACTTTCAGATAAGTTCAGTTTGTTGGGAGAATTTAGTTCCTTGCAGGTTAGGATTGAGGTTCCTGGTATTTTGCCGGCCAGAGGTTGCTCTCTACTCCTAGACTATCCATACACAGCCTTTTTGATCTACAAAGCCAGCAGTCCACACCGAATTCTTTTCACTCTTTGAATCACTTTGGCTTCCTCTTATACTGCTAGATGGAGAAAGCTCTGGGCTTTGTGTGTGTGTGTGATTAGGTTAAGTGGACGTAGGTAATCTCCCTTTTGCCTTGTAAGATAATGTAATCACAGGAGTGATATCTCATCATGCTCACAGGTCCCATCCACAGTCAAAGGGGAGGGGATTATAAAAAGATGAAGGTCATTGAAAGTCATTCTTAGAATTCTGTCTACCACAGATGGTTTGGCTCACAATGAATTGGAAATTAAGGTAAAGTGGTTCTTCGTCGCAAGCAGTTTAAAAACACTAGTTTGGGGTCCAGTAGGAGGGAGTGACATGTATACAAATGGCTGTAATTTAAGACCTTAAGTGCTAACTTCCAAAAAGAGAGGGGTAGAGAGAGTGCAGTGAGTGGTCAGCAGGAGGGGAGATGATTTTGTAAGTGGAAGGAGATAGAATTAGGGCATCTTGAGGATGTGCTATTTGAACTAAGCTTTGGGAGACAGGGTTTGCCTTTTTTTTTTCAGCATATTACAGTGGTACAAATGTTTAGGTTACATATATTCACCCGATGAATGTTACCACTATATGTGCACACAAGTGTTGATCAGTTAATACCAATCTGATAGTGAGTACATGTGGTGCTTGTTTTTCCATTCTTGTGATACTTCACTTAGTAGAATGGGTTCCAGCTCCATCCAGGATAATACAAGAGGTGCTGGATCACCATTGTTTTTTGTTGCTGAGTAGAAGAACTCCATGGTATACATATAACACATTTTATTAATCCACTCATGCATTGATGGACACTTGGGTTGTTTCCACATCTTTGCAGTTGTGAATTGTGCTGCTATAAACATTTTAGTGCAGATGTCTTTTTTATAGAATGTTTTTTTTTTTTTTTTCGTTTCAGTAGATACCCAGTAATGGGATTGCTGGATCAAATGGTAGTTCTACTTGTATCTCTTTGAGGTATCTCCATATTACTTTCCACAGAGGTTGTACTAGTTTGCAGTGCCACCAGCAGTGTATGAGTGTTCCTATCTCTCTGCATCCACGCCAGCGTTTATTGTTTTGGGACTTTTTGATAAAGGCCATTCTCACTGGAGATAAGTGATATCTCTTTGTGGTTTTGATTTGCATTTCCCTGATGATTAGAGATGTTGAGCATTTTTTCATATGTTTGTTGGCCATTAGTCTATCTTCTTTTGAAAAGTTTCTGTTCATGTCCTTTGCCCACTTTTTGATAGAGTTGTTTGATTTTTTCTTGCTTATTTTTTCTGAGTTCTATATAGATTCTAGTTATCAGCCCTTTATCAGATGTGTAGCATGTGAATATTTTCTCTCATTCTGTAGGTTGTTGTGATAGTTTCCTTGGCTGTGCAGAAGCTTTTTAATTTGATCAAGTCCCATTTATTTATTTTTGTTGTTGCCGTGATTGCCTTTGGGGTCTTCTTTATAAATTCTTTGCCTAGGCCAATGTCTATAAGAGTTTTTCCAACATTTTCTTCTAGAATTCTTATAGTTGCATGCCTTAGGTTTAAGTCTGTCATCTACCGTGAGTTGATTTTTGTGAGACGTGAAAGGTGTGGATCCTGTTTCAGTCTTCTACGTGTAGCTAAAGGGAGGCAGGTGTTATTTGGATTATGAAAAATGTGGTGGGGGGATAGGATTCAAACAGTTCTATTTCTATTTTGGCACCTTAAGATGCAAACACAGAATGGAACTGCATGCTCTCAAAGGTCATTTTTTTATCTTCTTTCTTACCATAAACAATGCTGTGTAACAAACTCCCCCAAAGCTCTGGGACCTCAAACAACAACCATGTATTATTGATTACAGAACTACACACCAGTTGGGTGGTTTCTCTGGCCTCGACTGTGCTTACTCAGGTGCGTCTGGTCAGCCAGGGCTGGACTGGGAGACTCCATTGGTCTTGGCCAGACTCTCTTGTGTCTCTGGGGCTTGGCTGTCTGTCAGCTGCTCTAGGATGGACTCGGTTCTTCCCCACGTTTCATCTTCTAATTGCTTCTCCTCCTTCTAGCGCAGTAGGCTGGGCTGTTCTCATAGAGGAGGCCGAGAACCAACAACATGGGCGAAAGAGTGCAAGTCTCTTGAGGCTTAGACTCAAACTGGCACACTGTCTCTTTTCCCTCATTCTTTTGGCTGAAGCAAGTCAGGAAGCCAGGCAGGCCAGCTTCAAAAGGTGGCGGAACAGGTTCTACTCCTGATGGGAGGAGCTGTGCAGCCCCATTGCAAAGGGCCTGGACGTGAGGAGGGCTGGAAAGCCAGGGCCACTTTTCCAATCAGTCAGCCACAGTCATCCTGAGAAATCTTCCTGAATTCTTTAGAATAAAAGAACTTCAAATGCATTGTTTCTTAATCAAAGCCGAGGTTTTGGAGAAATTGCATGTGAGATACCATTTGAGAAATGTAAAGTGATCCATTAAGAGTTGTAAGAAGCCAGGCTCATAAAACAGTCTGCAGTCTTCTTTGTGAGCAGAAGACAAAAGAGGACTATTTCAGGGCAGCCTTTTGACCTGTGCTCATGCGGTTCCTCCACCAGCCTCTATTATACTCACCCTTCATCGCCCAGCTCCAGTGCCCTGCAGAGCCATTCCCAGAACTGTGCTCCTGGGAGGAGAACTTGTGGTTCCTCTCCTAGGTCCCAGGAGCAATTTTTAGAATGAAATGATCTCAAATCTGGTCTGCATCATAGACAGAAACCATTTTCTTTTCTGAGAGTCACTGAAGTACCTAACGTAAGGCCAAAAAACAGTAGTTGCACAATAAACATATATTAAATAAATGAGTAGATGGATGAATGGGTGGGTACGTTGACAGATGAATGACAGCTGCCTCAGAAGTTGATCCAAACTTTCCTTTAGAAAATGTTATATTATCATAAACTGAATGTCCCTCCTTCTGAGTTAGTGTGCCGGCTTGAAATCTTTGCGTAATTTCATATCAACATGCTTTTTATTAAAAAAAAAACAAAACTGGATTGCATGTTGCTGAGGGGGGAACCCTATTGTGTTCTCTCTCACCAACCCTATCCTTATAAGCGTCAAAAAAGGTCCACGATGTGTCCCCTAGGATGTTAATCATTCTCTAGGCGTCAGGGGTAGATGGGTAGGGGGAACTTCTAGTCAAATAAACTTGTGAAATGCTGGATTAAACAAAGTTACCTTTCTTTTCTGTGAGACTTCATAAAGCCTTTCATATGCTGATATATATTGTGAATCACCGGAGGGACATTAGAATACGTAAGGATTGAAAACTGGAAGGACTGGCCTTTTTAGGGAGGAGGGGAGGAGAAAGCAGGTATACTTTTTTTTTTAATTGTGGTAAAATATGTATAACATAATAGCTGTCTTTTTAACTATTTATAAGTGTACAATTCCATGGCATTAAATTTGTTCACGGTGCTGTGTGACCATTATCACAATCTACACTCCAATTTTTTATCATTCCCCGTAATAACAACTCCTTATAAACAATAGCTCCCCGTTTTCTCCTCCCTCCTTGGTAACCTCTTGTCTGTCCCTATGAAGTTGACTATTGTAGGTACCTCATATAAGTGGAATCATATGGTATGTGTCCTACTCTGTCAAGCTTATTTGCTATGCATAATGTTTTCAAGGTCCATCCATGTTGTAGTATACATCAAAATTCCATTCCTCTTTATGACTGCATAACATTTATTGTATGTTTATGCCACATCTTTTTCTACCTTTTTCTATTGACGGACACTTGAGTTCTTTCTGCTTTTTGTCTACTGTGAATAATGCTGCTATGAACATTGGTATGCAAATGTCTGTTCGAGTCCTTGCTTTCAATTCTTTTATATAT
>RJWJ010031226.1:0-19364 GCA_004363605.1 Indri indri
AAAACTGTGCTGAGGCAAGTGGCTGCCCATGTGGGAAAAATCAAATCTCTACCACACACTGTATTACAATTTTCAGTGGATGAAAGACATACATCTAAATAATGAAACCATAAAATTACTAGAAGAATATAAATACCATCTACCTGCCAATCTTTTCAATCCCTGGCTTTGACCTCTCTCTGAATCTCCAGACTTGTGTCTCCAAATGTCTCCATAATGCCTTGCATGGGTGTCTAATCAGCACCGGCTATAACATGGCCAAAACAGACCACCTCACACTTCTGCTTTTTCCACCACTTTCTAGTCTTTTCTATCCTAGTCAACAGCCTCCCCCATCTTCTTTACAGTTTGATCCCAAAATACAAGAATGGCCCTAGATTCCTGTCATTCTCTATCCTCTACAGCTAATCCACCAGCAGCTTCTATGAACTCTACTTCTAGAGCATATTCCAGACCTGTCTATCTCTTTACATCTCTCCCGCTCCCACCGCAGTACAAGCCCCCATTGTCTCTTACTTGGACTACAAATAATATCCTAATTGATCTCTCCAATTCCACTTTTGCTTCATTACTATCTATTCTCCTCATAGCAGCTGCACAGTCTTGTTAAAAGATCTTGTCACTGTTCTGCTTAAAACCAATGAATCACAGAACTCAGTGTAAAAAAAATAGACACATGATTTGATTAGACACTTGTAAAAATGGATGGAAACTAAGCACGTTTAAGAGCTCAACATCAGTAGACATTCAGGAAATGCCAATTAAAACAACAAAACCACAATGGGATCTTGCCACTCCTTTGCTTAAAATTGTCCCGTGGGTATTAGATCTAAATGTAAAAAAAAGGGGGTAGGGTTTGAATAGACACTTCACCAAAGATGATACATGGATGGCAACCAAGCACATGCAAAATGCTCTGCATCATTAGTCATTAGGGAAATGCCAATTAAAACTACACGGAGATCTCATCATTCCTCGGCTTAACACCAGTCCAAGTTTCCAACCTGTCTCACCAGAACTGTAGTCGTCTAACTGATCTCTTTTCTTCCTCTTTGCTTCATTATGATCCATTCTCCTGATAGTAGCTGCATGGTCTTGTTAAAGGATCTTGTCACTCCTCTAGTTAAAGGCCTTTAATGGATCATAGACCTCAGTGTAAGTGCATAGGCAATTCACCACAGGAAGAATGGCCTTTTTCAACAAATGGTGCTGGAACAATTGGACACACGTATGCAAAATAAGTAATTAAATAAATGACTTTGAATCATACTTTGTACCATATACCAAACTAACTCAGAATGGAGCATAGACCTTAATGTGAATCCTAAAATTATGAAACTTCTGAAAGAAAACATGGAAGAAAATCTTTGTTACCTTGGGTTGGGTAAAGATTTCTTGGAAAGGACACAAAAAGTGTGAGCCATAAAAGAAACAAGTTGATAAATTAGACTTAATCAAAATTAAAAACTTGTCTTCAAAAGACATCAAAGATTTGTATTCGTGATGTAGTGGTTGTCACATTTGCTTAACAAAGATTTGTATTCATATTTGAATGTTCATTAGCAGTTTTATTTGTAACAGCTGCAAATTGAAAACAAGGTAAATGTTCATCCATTGGTAAGGAGATAAATCGTGGTACATTCATGCAGTGGAATACTACCCAGCAATAAAAGGGACAAAGTACAGATACATGCAACAACATGGCTTCATGAGCATGTGGCCGATGCTGTCACACAATGTCCCATATTCAGAAAGCCTCTGTGCTCAGTATAATATTCTGCTTTTGCTTCCTTGAAATTCTTTTTCTTTTTTGAAAAGTAAGTGTAATAATTTTAATCATGAAAGACATACATTTACTTGAATTTACATTTTTGATTAAAACATGTTTTTTTCCTTGAAATTTTTTTTTTTTTTTTTTTTTTTTTTGAGACAGAGTCTCACTCTCTTGCCTGGGGCGAGTGCCGTGGCGTCAGCCTAGCTCACAGCAACCTCGAACTCCTGGGCTCGAGCAATCCCACTGTCTCAGCCTCCCAACTGGCTGGGACTACAGGCATGTGCCACCATACCCGGCTAATTTTTTCTATATATATTTTTAGCTGTCCAATTAATTTCTTTCAATTTTTTTGGTAGAGACAGGGTCTCGCTCTTGCTCAGGCTGGTCTCGAACTCCTGAGCTCAGAACGATCCGCCCGTCTCGGCCTCCCGGAGTGCTAGGATTACAGGTGTGAGCCACCGCGCCCGGCCTTTGAAATTCTTAATAACTTTTGAACAAGGGATCCCACATTTTTATTTTGCAAATTATGTAGTCATCTTGACTGCATAATTCCATTGATATAACCTTCTAAAAAAGTTAAAATTCTATTGACAGCAAATCAGTGGTTGTTAGGAGAGAGAGGATTGATTGCAAAGAGGCAGGAAGAAACTTTCTGCAGTGATGAAAATGTTTTACATCATGTGAATGTCCAGATACTTAATCACTTGGAGGATCCTGGAGGGTGGCCCACCCAGGGAGGGCATGGAACCTCCATGTCCTTTCTCCCCATACCTCGCCCTGTGCATCCCATCATGTGTACCCTTTGTAGTATCTTTTATAATAAACAGGTAAGCCCAAAGGTCCTGCATTTGGAGGCTTTGTGGAGCAGTTCTTTTTTTTTTTTTTTTGCCGTGTTGCCCGGGCTGGAGGGCACATAGCTCACGGTAACCTCAATCTCCTGGGCTCAAAAGACCCTCCTGCCTCACCCTCCCTAGCTGGGAGGACTACCGGACCATATCAGGCTAATTTTTCCATTTTTTAGAGAGAAGGGGATCTTGATTTTGCTCAGGCTGGTCTCAAACTCCTGGCCTTAAGCAATCCTCCCACCTCAGCCTCCCAAAGTGCTAGGATTACAAGCTTGAGCCACCGCACCCAGTCAGGGGCAGTTCTTATATATACTTTTTTTCCTCACTTAATCTGCCTAGATCCATGTCAGATGTTCTGCAAATAAATTTCAACTAATATTTATTCAAGATCGATGCTCTACTTAAAAAACATTCTTAGGTGCACACTCCCAAGTTGTCACTTACCTGGAAGATGAAGTTACAGCAGACTTTGCTGTGTAAGCTCTGTAACAGCTTTGGCCAAAAGCAATAAAACAGACTTTATTTGAAAAACAAAAACGAAAAAGGAAAAAAAAAGTTTTACACTGTGATTGTATTGTTAATTACATGATGGTACACATTTATTAAATTAATCAAATTTTAGACTTAAAGGTGGGGAATTCTATCGTGTTGTATTACTGAGGTATAAATTATACATGTTTTTCTCTAGCTCTTAGTGTCTCTTGCCTGGAAATCTATACCCTTTTACCTCTGAATTCTGCCAACAGCATTATGATCCTCACAAACTATCATACAATCTCCTTCTCCAACCTAGCTTCCCTTCTCATGTGGGCCTTGAATCCTGAACGAAGACTACTTAACAGGATATTTTCAGATTCTGCCTGGGAGATGAAAGAGATCCCTAAATTGGGGTCATTTTAAAACAGAACTGGTGGCCAGGGTCTGAGCTGTGTCAAAGTCCAAAATCAAGCTTCTCCGTACTTACTTAGCTGCAGGTTTGTAGAGATTGCATCAGACTCTTTACCTCCCTAGTGTTCTTTTTGTGTCGCCATTACTGATACCAGTTTAATGAGTATCCTAGATCATTTTATGCTTTTTCTTTTTCTGATCTCCAACCTAGCCAAACTCCGGAGAGCCTAGACCTACAGGAAGCATCACTACTCATTTGGTCTGGAGAGGATAATTAACAGAAGACATACTTTAAACAGTTTGAACTCAGTTTTTAAGATGTCATTCATATGCTCTCTCGGCTTAGCCTTGTCCTTATCCTGAATCTGGGCTGAAACACTGCCATCTCATGGTACCGTCATTTCTCTATGTCACCACTCCACAGCTGCCCTGCAGCTGACCTGGAAGATTTATAGGCTGCTCAAGAGGACTAATAGGTTCCAAGACGATAATGCCAGGATGATGATGATGATGATGACGATAATGACAGTATAATAATAAAATACTGGCTAATATTTTTGAGTGTGTACGGTTTGACCAGGCATTATTCTAAACAGTTTCCATGGATTTTCATTTAATTCTCTCAAAAACACTGTTATGTGAATATTACTAATAGTATAAAGCATAGACTTACCGTTACTGGGAAATGAGGGAGGCACCGTTTCTTTTTCCTTCCAACATGTATGCATTGCCTTCCCAGAAAAGCAACAACAACAAAAGACAGCAACAACTGGATATTGGGTTTTTTATCTTTGTGGAAAGATAAAACCCTAACCCTATGATGTTCTGGCTTAGTCTGTTTTGTGTTGCTATAATGGAATACCACAGACTGGATGATTTACAAAGAAAAGAACTTTATTTCTTGCAGTTCTGGAGGCTGGGATATGGCAAGGGCCTTCTTGCTGCACTATGCCATGGTGGAAGGGAGGAAAGGCAAAAGAGTACATGTGGGGGGCGGGGAAGAGGACCAAACACATCCTTTTTTCAGGAACCCATTCCTGAGATCAGCATTAATCCATTCTCAAGGGCAGAGTCATCGTGATCTAATCACCTCTTAAAGGGCCCACCTCTCAACACTGTTGCATTGGCAATTAAGTTTTCAGCACATGTACTTTAGGGACACATTCAAACCGTAGAATGCTCCCGCTATAATTACTCTCTTCTATGGCTATCTTCCCATCTTCCACCACTTCCTTGCTTCACCTGGCCAGCTAAAACCATGCCCACTACCGGACACACATATTTGGCTCTGTTAGTCTGAGATGGGGAACAGAGTGGAAAAGCATTAGATTGATTTGGATATCAACATCAGTTCATGTACTTAACGTATTTGGAAGAGTGCTTAGGTGTTGAAAGAGAAGTCATGTGACTATACATTTCACTTCAAGAACAGCCTGGAACTCATTACAACTTCCCATTGTGTTAACCAGGAAAATACTGATTCTGCTCTACCTTGGAAAGAATTGTGTCTATTTCAACTCTGGACCTTTAAACTTGGCTGATCAAGCAAAGTTTACATAAGCAAAACAAAAGAACAAGATAAGACTCAGACCACTCCTTGTGATCCATGGATCAGTTATCACCTCTCTCCCTGGTTTTTGCCTTTATCGTGGCTTCTTATACTGGTTTTAATATCTGTTTCTAGACCATTTAATTTGAAGTTCACTTTGAAGTTAGTTTTCTGTTCTTTTGGTTTTGGCATTCCTTGTGGTCCTCTGAGCAGTCCATTACTGCAGTCTGGTGGGGGTGGGCGAGTGGGGCATTCATACCTGTGAAGTTAACTGTGCAGGGATGGAGATGAGTTAACTTTTGGATTTATTAAATTTAAGATGAAGTCTTGAATGCCTTGTCTCCTTCAAGGGTCTACTCCTACATGCTAGGTCTCACCAAAAAGGAAAATTTTTACTGTGAAAAATATTCAGCATTTAAAACTGTATATTCCTGAAATGTTTGCAGTTCACTCTTTTCTCGATTATGTTTGGTGATAATTTTAAGCTGTTTTCCATAGGCGTACCTTCTAGGAAGCACTTCATCCAAGTTATTGATGAGAAATGTTGAATGGGGTTGGACAGATACAAAAATCCTCTGGCATGACACCAAAAGCCTTCCATTAGATGGACAGATCTATTGTTACATGTAACCGTACTATCTTCCAACCTGTATTTCTCTATTTTGTCTCCAAGAACATCATAAGATACTTAGTCCGGTGATTTTTGGAAAACAAGATCTACTGGGTCTATAGCAATCCTTCTGTCTACTTCAGTTATTTTCAGGCTGTCTTCCTTGAAATCCAGAGTTTTTTGGAAGCATCTCAGGGTCTATTTTGCAGAATGGAGGACGGAGAGTCCGGCTTTTCCTTTCCCATTTCAATCAGAGCTCTACTCCTACTCTTTTCTGTTTTATTCTATTTTTTTTTGCATGTTCTATGGCAGAGAATCTCATCTGTTTTAGAAGTTGAAGTGTTGGCTTAGATTTCACTTGCCAAGAGGATTCTTTGGCTTTACAATAGTCGAAAACCTTTTTTCAAGATAATGGCCATTGTTAAAAATAGAGATAAAACACTCGTTATGCTACTAATTCCTTCTGTGTCTGAATCAGCTCATTAGTCATTAGAGTTCAGTTGTGTATGTATAGTCTGTTGTCTATAGGCTTTTATGTACTATCTTGTAAAACTAATTACGGTTACAATATGGTTCCGAAAGAAAATTCATTCTAAGTTTCAAGAAGTAGTATTAAGAGTGCGTGTTCTGGGGTCAGATTACCTGGTTTAGAATTCCAGCTTGCCACATTTGCTAACTGTTTGACTTTGGGCAAATTTCTTAAATCTCTCTTTGCTTCACTGCTATCATCTGCTAAAGGGAAAAAATATTCTACCTACATTCTAAGGCTTTGGGAACATTAAGTGGGATTTTCATATACTGTTCCTAGCAGAGTGCCGGGCACATGGTAAGTACGCAATTGTAGTTATTGTTATTACTGTAACTTGCTCCAAAGCTGCCATGACACCACTGTTTACTTCAGGAAAATTATCTAGAGTAGCTTAATTTATGAGGGCTTGACATAAAGTGGGTCCTCAGTAGACGATGACTAAAGAATTAGCTGGAGCTTTTTTCACCTTTCCCCTTATGGGAAAATCTATTTAAATCTATTGTTGGATCCTACGTGTTAAATCAACTGTCACTTAAATTATTTTTATTTGATTGTGTTAATGTAAAAAAAAGTATATCAAAATAATTCATTAATAGGAAGTTTGAATTTTACCTTAAAATTAAACGTATTCTGGAAATTGTGGGACATAAAAATGATCATTCTTTTTGAAAGTGAGACATCCTCAAAATAGTGTAACTGAATAGAAATATTTAAAATTGTTTTTAAGATTATCTTAACAAAAGTGTAGATATAATATGTAGATTTTAATATTGCTATAAGGATTCTGACTCATTATGAATAAAAAATCAACTTAGGAGACAGATATATTAAGGTTAGAAGGCTTACATGCACTCCTGCCTCCCAAGTATCTGAAATATGGTGCTCGAATATCCTATTCCTTAGAACAATCCCTTTTTATTTTTGTTTCTATTTTCTTTGAAAAAATTCGAAGTGTTTTATTTGATGTTTCTTTAGGTATCCATGCTGACAGATGAAGTTATATGAATTATTTAAAAGTTACATGAACTATTGAAAAATCACTTTGATCGAGAGCGAATATGTGTCAATGAAAGCACTATGTAGGATAAATCCCCTAGCAGATGTTTCTGGGAAGAGATTACCTTTTGTTTATATCGGACTTATAAAATTGACTCGAAAATGATTAAAAAATGAATGTTGTCAATGAAATCTCATGTAATTTGTAGCTGATTTGTCATGGAAATAAACTGGAAGGGAATGAGTTGGCCTTATGAAAGAGGGTGATTTCATTCTCTCCCATTTAAAACGATACTTTTGGCTCATGATTTGTTTGGATTAAAGGTCCTCTTGGCTTCCTAGCCAAGCATACCTTCCAAGTTTTCTCTTGTAATGTTCTTACAGCGTCTCTGGGTCTTTGATGCTATTTTTGCCTTCTCAATCCATTTGGCAAAAAGTCATTTGAAAACCTTACTCATTTCAGATAGTACATACATTTGGAAAGCAATCTAAATAAATAACGGAATATTTTGCATTAGGGTAGATCAGCTAGATTCTCCTAGAAATACTGTATCTGCTTGCTAAATGCATGGCTTTAATAGTTTTTCTTTTCTAAAATCCCATTTTGTTGTTTTTTCTCAAGCCAAGGAGAAAACAGTTCTACTTCTCTGTGTTGATGAAATAGATTTTGTAATAGGTTTTTATTCTAATCTCTAGCCCTTAAAAATGTCAGATACCACTATATATCATTATCTTGAGCTATGTGAACATTTTTTGGGTGGTAATCTGTATGTAAAATGCAATATTTGGTATACAGAAATAACACAACAAAAGGAATATGACCCTCATACTTACTGTGTTCTAACTTGAGACACGAACTTCAGTGTGTGACCTCCAGCCATAACCAAAAATCTCTATAATTTTATCATTCATTTATTTAACCATGACATACATTTGCTTGAATTGTGAGGTTTTTTTCTTTTCTTTTCTTCCTCTTGTAATCTTACTATTTTCTTCCATCCTACATTTCTCATTGCTATTTTTTAATATTTTTAATGTCTTTTGTGGTTTTTTTCATGACAGCTGTATTGAGATACAATTCACGAACCATAACATCACCCTTAAAGTATTCAAAATTTAGTGGAGTTGTGTAACCATCACCACTAACTAATTTTAGAATATTTTCATAACCTCAAATAGAAACTCCATACCCATTAGCAGTCCTTCCCTATTTCTCCTTCCAGCCCCTGGCAACCACTAATCTATTTTCTGCTTCTGTGTATTTGCCTATTTTGGACATTTTATATAAATGGAATCATATGATATGTGACCTTTCATGACTGGCTTCTTTCACTTAGCATAATGTTTCCAAGATTCATCCATGTTGTAACATGTATCAGAACTTTATTCTTTTTTATTGCTGAATCATATTCCATCATATGGATATACCACATTTTATTTATCTATTTGTCAATTGATGAACATTTGGGTTATTTCTTCTTTTTAGGTTTATTAAATAATGCTGTTATAAACATTTATGTACAAGTTTATGTGTGGAAATACATTTTCTCTTGAGTATATGTAGATCTAGAAGTGGTCTCATTATTTTTTTCTTTTTTGAGACAGTCTCACTCTGTCACCCCAGGTAGAGTGCAGTGGCGTCATCAGAGCTCACTGCAACCTCAAACTCCTGGGCTCCAGAGATCCTCCCACCTCAGCCTCCAAAAATGCTGTGATTATAGGCTTGAGCCACTGCACCTGGCCTCACTGTTCTTTTTTAAACTTTCATTTCTTTAATTCTGAGATGAAATGTCTTTACATTGTTATTCACATTTTAGTTCTTTTATGAACCACCTGTTTATTTAATTGTGGTGTATTTCTTTTGTCGATTTCTAAGAACTCTTTTTTTCTTTCTTTAAATAGTTTAAAATTTTTAGTATTATTATTTTTAGCGCTGATTATGCAGACCAAAGAACTCATTATATAATCACATATGATTGTGAAATCGTCACAGTTTCATTGCTTTTAAAAATATTTTTATTGCCTTTTAATAATTATTTCAAATTTAAACTTTACTAAGGTTATACATAGGTTAAAAGTAAAATACTTCTGTAAGTCTTACTATGAAATAATTAGCAGTATTCCTCTGTTCCTCTCCCCAGATAATTTTTAATTCTTTTAGCTTTTTCTTTTGATTTTTATCTCCACTTTCTAAACAACATTCTTGATATTTGTTTCATATGACCTATTATCTTCTTACTATATTTCCTTATACCATTCTCCACCCTTCTCCACCACACTTGCCTTTCTCCCAGCCTACTAAAATACTTACCAATACATTATAATTGTTAGATTAATATTGAACATTTGCATTATTATAATTAAATAAATATGATTTTTGCTGTTGTCATGTAGTATACTATGAATTTATATTATTGCTTATTCAAATTTTTGTTTTGGCTATCATTAAAAATGATGATTTTTCTGTTTAATTTTCTATGTAATTTATCACTAATTTTTCTCTTCCAGAGTGCAAATATCCTCCTAATAACATTTAAACATATTAGATTTTCTATCAATTTTATCTTCTTGTGGCCCTTCCTTCTGCACTTGTCTTGACTGGTCACTTTCTAGGCTTGCTGCACAGCTGAAGTTTTCCTTTACCATCATCCTGGCATTTTTGTTTGTTTTTTTCCCTTTTCCTGTGTTGGCTCTGGGTCCTCCAAGAACCTGTTCTCTGGGCTGGGATGGATCTCAGATCACATCAGCTAGGTCCTTGGACATTATGGTCCCATAGCTGGAGGGCTGCAAAATGCATTCTCATGGCCACCACAGCTCTCTTGTTTTTTAGATTTCTTATTTTTGTTGTCTTGGTTTACTACCTTGTTTTGGTAGATCACATCCTGGAGTGGCTAAAGAACATTGTGGACTAAGATTCTATGTCCAATAATCCTTAAATATTCCCCCTTCCTAAATGTACACTCGCTGAAATGGCCACGGGACCTTTAGATAAGACCTGAAGGAATCTTTGCCATATGTATTTGTTAGGGGTATTGCAGGTCTTTCTTCTGGGGGACCAGGCCATCTCTTTATCTAATGGGTTCCAGATTTAAAAATTAGCTCAGGTCTGGAAACCGAGAAAGGCATTGTGACTCTTTATTGGGACCACTGTCCTCAGCTACCTCCTCCTTCATTCTTACCTTCTTTTGGTCGCAGATGATAAGCACTACCTGCACAAGTGGACTCTGGCTCTCACATTTAGCCTTTAACTGTCTGTTAACTGCTCTCAGTTTCTCATTAGCACTCTGAAGGGTTTCAAGTTAGTAATAACCAGCCACTGTCTTTGCAGGTATTGTCCCTACTTGAATCTTTTAAATGCCTGAATTCTTGCATTGACAAGCCTGTTTTTCTCTACTGGGATGTTTTCGAAAGTCATCACCTGTGAAATAACAATTGGGCCACCACCTTGTGCTAAGGACAGTCTGTGGCCAACATTCCACTCAGTATGAGGCTCTCCTTGCCAGCGAGGGAATGATCTAATCACCAATCTCCACCTAACAGTTCGCTTTCTTGGACCATTCCTGGTACCAACTATGTCAGTGTAGCTCCTCCGAGAAGCAGATACCAAGATGGTATTAGAGGTGCATGAGATTTATTGTTAGGAAACACCTGGGAAGGATAAAGTGGAGTAGGAGAAGTTAGTCTTGATATCAAGCTGTGGGTCTGACACTTGTGAAAAGAGAGTGGGAAGGGGCCGGGCGCGATGGCTCACGCCTCTAATCCTGGCACTCTGGGAGGCTGAGGTGGGCGGATTGCTCAAGGTCAGGAGTTCGAGACCAGCCTGAACAAGAGCGACCCCATCTCTACTAAAAAACAGAAAGAAATGATCTGGACAACTATATATATATATAGAAAAAATTAGCCGGGCATGGTGGCGCATGCCTGTAGTCCCAGCTACTCGGGAGGCTGAGGCAGCAGCATTGCTTGAGCCCAGGAGTTTGAGGTTGCTGTGAGCTAGGCTGACGCCACGGCACTCACTCTAGCCAGGGCAACAGAGTAAGACTCTGTCTCAAACAACAAAAAAAAAAGAGAGTGGGAAGGAAGAAGTGGCTCTGAGAAAGTCTTCCCCAGGCCAGTGAGGCACCTCTGCTCAATGACTGCCCACTAGAGAAGTCCCCCATTGGACAAGAATGGTCTGTTTCTAGCACACCCACAATCTTCAATCACTGGGAGCACCCCAGAGGAAGCATGGCATTGGTGTGAGAACTGTGGTGGATGCGGAAGGTACAGGCTGTCAGTCAACATCCTCTTTGACGCAGGTCATTTCTCGAAAGGAAATGGGTGGTGTACATCTATTGTTTCCCCATTGATTTGCAACGCCTGATTTGTCTTGTCAGGTTTTTTTATTTGCATGAGTTTATTCTGGATTCTCCATAGTATTTTATTGATTTTTATATGTATCCCTGTGCCAATACAACATTACCTTACTTACAAAAGCTTTCCATTAAGTCTTGTTATTTGATAAGGCAAGTACCTCCATGTTGTTTTTCTTACACAGGTGTATCTGGGCTATTCTTGTTCTTTTCCTCTTTCACATAACTTTTCAGATCAGCTTGTCAAGTTCCACAGACAGCCCTTTAGTGTTTTGGTTGCAATTGCATTGAATGTTTAAGATCAACATGAAGAACTGCCATCTTTATGATATTCAGTCTTCAAATCCAAAGATGTGGTATATACTTTCCTTTAAGTCTTTTAAAATGTCTTTTAACATTTTTTTTTTTCCAGAAAAGGCTTGCATAGCTTTTTAAAGATAAATCGTTGGTATTTAAAATTTTTTTTTGTCATAGTAAGTAGTATCTTTTCTTTTAAAAAGTTACATTTTTTTGTTTCTTGCTGGCATGCAGTCATGCCTTTCAAAATTTTCCTACCTTGAGGCAAAGGGGCCAGGACTTTATATCCCACATTAACCAGGCATTGGATAAGGGCTGCCCTCAGGGACTGAGCATGGCCCTGTGTGAGGTGTCTTCTGGCTCAGGGGAAATGCCTGGAGAGTGATTCAGCTGAGAGCTGTCAGCTGCCAGCATTCCCATCAGCTGGGCAAAGACTCCTCAGTCCTGAAGGGGAAATTTCAACAGTGTGCACCTCAGTAACCGATAAAATGCCTTTTAACAGGTTAAAGAAGCCCTCTTTTATTTTCAGTTTTAAAGTAAAATGTTCCTGCTTTGGTTAAAGAGGGGGAGTGGTCCAGCTGTATGGTATGGGGTTTGGATCTGAGGCCTGTTTTTTAAACAGACTTTCAACTAATCCTGTTTCAATCTTACCTTTACCCCCAGTTTTCAGAACTACCTGATGTCTTTCAATCCTGAGCCTTTCTGGGCTTCTACAGGACAAACTGTCTTCCCCTGTTGCCAGCACAGGTTTTAGCTTTCTTTGATTAGCTGAATCAGTTGTTGCTTGACCACCTACTTTCTAACCTTCAAAGTCGTGGTGCTATCTTCCCTCTGTTTCTCTTTGTCCTTGCACTCTCTCCTTTTTAATCCTTAATTGTCATTTAAGTGGGGTTTCTGGGAGGAGCAGAGGTAAAAGTGTGTTTTCAATTGCTTTCTTTGCTGAAAGCTCTCTCAGTAGTCTTTGAATTGGAGATTTATGAAGTCAGGGTAAAGTGGGCTGAGTTTGACACATGCTGTTTCTAATGCCTGACATTTACTTCCACTTCCATCTTTGCTTGTCTAAGCCATCATTTAGGTCTCAGTTTAGTAGTTGTATTTTCTAGGAAGTCTGCTTTCATGCCCAAGTCTGGATTAGATGGCTCTTCTGTATGACCTCATTATAATCTGTGTTTATTGCTTTTGTAATGTTTGTCACACTTTGTTGTAATTGCCTATTTACCAGCCTTTAAGATCTCATAGGCAATAAATTTCTTGATTAGTGGGACAGTATTTGATCCCTATTGGAGACCCCAGTCCCAAGCACAGAGATGATTTGCTCAATAAAGTTGTATTGAGTGAATACATGAATAAATCACATAACTTTGAATTGATTTCCAATAAATGTGGTAAGTTATAAAGCTCTCACTTTTTTGTAAAGATTTTTTTTTTCTTTCCTTTCTTTGCTGGGTTGTAGAAACCCCAAAGGCAAAAAGACTAGTTTTGTTTCCATGGACGTTTGAAGCTTTAACCAAGGCCATTTAAAAAGTACTTGGATTTCATCTTTAATATGGGGAATTTGGAGTATATGATGTGTAAAGTTCTTACTTTAAAATTCTTGGAAATTTACTGCTTAAATTTTTAAAAAAAATCTGGACATTGTAAAAATCTTTGGAAGAAAGGCCTTATGACAACTACTACATATACAATAAAATATGAGGACAAAACATTAAAAATGGGAAGATTTTAGTGAATATTTTAGATATTTCATAGCTATCGTTCAGGTCATAATCAAAATTTTAGGAAATATAAGCAATAACAATAACTAAGGCATTTTTGTGTATATACTTTGCTGTCAGAAGCGCCAGCCAGTGGAACAAAAGTCAGGCTGATGTAATCTTTCCAAGGGAAAGTTCTTGGATAGCTTGTTTTCACTGATATTCATATACAGGAGGAAATAAAGCAAAGTTATGCTTAGTTACTCATCTCTTTATTCCGAAGGTCTGGGAGCCCCTTTCAGGAATATTTGTGGATAAGGAATGCCCCGGAAGATGCTTGTGTGACAAGCAAACTTACCCTCTAGTATAGAAAATCTGTTATAGGATTTTCTTCATAGGAAATCTGGAAAGGCAGACTTCGAGGGTCATTCTTTCTTCTTTCATGTGTACACTTCTATCAAAAGAGACAATCTCATTTGCTCTTAATTTTTTCTGACTTATCTAATTTAAAAAGTTGTACTTATACAATATAGATAGTGTGAAAAATATGGAAAAAAATTATTAAGAAAAAATTGAAATCACCTGGAATCCTACTACTGCGAAAACACCACTGCTGATAGTCTGTTGCATGAATTTCCAGGCTCTTCTCTCCCCTCCCCTCCCTTTTCCTCTCCGCTCCTCTTTCCTTTCTTTTTGAGACAGGGTCTTGCTCTGTTGCCTGGGCTTAAGTGCAGTTGCATCATCATCATAGCTTCCTGCAGCCTCAAACTCCTGGTCTCAAGGGATCCTCCTGCCTCAGCCTCCTGAGTAGCTGGGATTACAGGCGTGTGCCACCACGCCCAGATAATTTTTCTATTATTACTATTATTTTTTTTGTAGAGATGGGGGTCTCACTCTTGCTCAAGCTGATCTTGAACTCCTGGCCTCAAGTGATTCTCCTGCCTCAGCCTACCACAGTGCTAGGATCACAGCTGTGAGCCACCACACCTGACCATTTTTCTTTCTGTTGTATGTTTGCTGCCTCCCATAGTTGAGACACTAAGTATAACTCCATGTCCCTCTTTTCCCACTTAGCAATCAATCATTGCAATTTTTTAATTTCATTACATATTCTTCAAAAACATTATTTTAATGTTTGCATAATAGTCATATGACTGTATCATAATTTAACAATTTCCCTATTGTCATGTAGAATATTTTATTAAATCTTTACCTATTATAACAATAAGCATTAAAGATAATTAAATATCTTTAAGTCTTGATATGCCTAAGGAAATTCAGAATTTAACTCTGAAGAATAAATAGAGGGTTGTAGCAAAGACTTGAGCTAATACATGTGAAATGTATATAAATGTAAAAAAGTAATATATTTGCTAGGTATAATTATTAATACTTGTGTATGGGGGAATTTTTATTTGCATTATTAAACTTAACCTATTTGAGAAAAATTTAGATCATATCTACTTTCAGAATGAATTAAATCATGAGCCATAGTTTATGTGATATATTTATAACAATATGTTAAAACAAGTGTCAGAGACCACGGATGTCAAACTGGGTGGCAAGCTATTAGTCGATGAATATATCTTATTGTTGTAAACAACATTGTTTTTTAAAATAAAATACGGTAGAATAGAAAAATATCAAAGTGCATCTCTTGGGTAAGTTTTATTATTAAAAAGTAGGAAAGCCACGGGCATTGATTGTGCCAGAAAAGTGTATTCTTTATAACCACTAGAGGGCAGTATACAGTATTTTTTTTTTTTTTTTTTTAATTTCAGGCAAGTACGAGTTTAATACAAGTTGACCTAGTTTTACAACTGATTATGACCGACATAAAATTACTGTTTAAAATGGCTGTTGGGTTGTTATTTACTGTTACTTGAGTACCTATTACGTGGTACACACTGAGTTAGGGATACGTCGATGAGTAAGACATGTTCTGTGATTCAGTAAGAAGGTAAATACAATGACACGAGGCAGCTATCCGTGTCGTTTTGGCTTATGTTTGCCTTTCCCGTCTCATATCCTGCCACTCCTCAGCTTGCAAGCTGAAATGCAGTCATGCTGAGCTGCTTGTAGTTGCTTTGCACACACCGTTTTCTCTTCCTGGAATATTGTTTGTGTTCCTCTTTGCCTGATGAACTCCAGTTTATACCTCGAGCCCGATATCCTGACTTTCCCAGACAGAGCAAGTATGTGCTTTTCCCACTTCACTCCTTTAAGAGTCCAGCCTATTATAGTTGATTACTTATATCTCTTTTCCCTGGGAAACTGAACTACTGGCGAACAGGGGACGTGTCATTCTTTTTTTTTTCTCTAGCTGTGGTACAGTGCCTGGCGCATAGACAGTACCTAAAATACATATTTAGTCAACGAGCAAATAAAAGTGCTATGAACAGATGCTGTAACAAGATCATTTCCTGAATAATCTCTCCATTGATCCTTCTACCTTCTCATTTTGCATACATCACTAAAAAGCAGCTATCCAACCTCCAAAGCAAACCAAAGACTGACTTGCTGATGGTGAGGGAGAGAGTTAGGCTTTGCTAAATATGAAAGGGAAAGGGAATTTTGGAGGATAATCTACATCTCCCTAATATCATCCCCCATGATGCTTTGGAGGAGGATATTCACTTTAGAAATACAATAGTTAACAATAAATAACACTTGTTTTTCCACCCCTCCCTTATACTAGCAGTATTTACTAGGCCAAGTAGGTAAAGTGGTTTTGTTTGCCATTTGGCTAGCAGGTAATGACCCTCACATCTTTGCTGTTAAGAAGACAGAATGTCTAGTACATTCCACCAGTGGTCTGTAAAAGCTTAAAGGATTTAGTTAGGTTTCAACATGTCCCAAGTACTTACGTGGCAAATTAAACAATTCTCCATCTGAGTGGTATATGCATTTGTTTATAAAAGTTTTTGTTGTATGTTTAGCTTAGTTACGTTTGTAGAAATGAAAAAAATATTTTTAGCCCGTTCTAAATCTTGTAAATAAACCTACATTCATAATCAGCTAGAAAACTCTGCTCTGTAAAGAAACCTGGTTGTACATTATAGGGGTAAGTCAGCTCTAAAGTAAGACAGATTTTGGTTTGATTCCTGGGTATGTCTTTTCCTAGCTTTGTAACCTTGGGTCATTATTCAACCTCCTAACACCTGAGTTCCCTCATTTGAAATATGGACACAACAAAAATTCCTCATTGGGTTCCTAGGGGGATTAGACGAAATCTTGCATGTAAAGAGCTTTGTGCAAGACTTGGTGTATTTGTAAGTTTTCAATAAATGTTAGCTGTTGTCACAGGAAAAGTTCTTTATTGCAAGATAAAATAATTTTTTTTTCTTGGAATGTAGACTTTTTTCTTTCAAACAATCAGAACTTATCTTCTCCACTATAGCAGTAAAGAGGAATATTTTTGTCATTTTGATAAGACTTATACTATAAGCAAATGAGTGCTTATGACCATGAAAACCTACAGCGTCCCAGGGAGGACTCTGTGGGCTTCAGAAAGTCTCTCTCACACTGTTTCCCCATCCACGGAGTTCTCACCTTTGCTGTAGGTGCAGTAGGAAAAGTAGCCTCATTATCAAGCACCTTGGGGCTTGAGTGAAATTTCTCTTCAGTATCACTGATATTGGGCTTGGAATGCAGCTTTGAAACAGACTGTCTAAATTATTAATTCCTGTGGGCAAGAACACTACTCTGTATAATCCATATTAAATGACATATATATGTAAGTGCTTTACACACACATATATATGTATATATGTTTGTTTTATTTTATTTTATTTTGTCGAGACTCTGTTGCCCAGGCTGGAGTGCAGCAGCAGCATCATAGCTCACTGCAACCTCAAACTCTTGGGCTCAAGAGATCCTCCTGCCTCAGCCTCCCATGTAGCTGGGACTACAGGCACCTGCCACCGCACCTGGATAAGTTTTAAATTTTTTGTAGAGATAGGGTCTCACTATGTTGCTCAGGCTGGTCTCAAACACCTGGTCTCAAGCGATCTCCTTACCTTGGCCTCCCGAAGTGCTGGGATTACAGGTGTGAGCCACCACGTCCATCCTTAAAACACTTTTAAGCAACCTATTAAATGTATGTTTTAATGTTTTATATAATTATAGTGACATTTGTTCTGAACCAAAAATATGGTACAAAAAAAGATTTTGAACATTTTGAGAATTTTTAAAATTTTAACTTTTTATTTCAAAATAACTTTAGACTCACAAAAGAGTTGCCATAATGATACAGAGTTCCTGTGTATCCATTACTCAGCTTTCCCTAAAGTTAACATGTATGTAGCCATGATATAGTTACGAAAACTAAGAAACGGACATTTGTATAACACTATTAACATATTATCGACTTTATTAGGATTTCACCATGTTTTTTTCCCCTGAATGTCCTTATTCTGTTTCAGAGTCTAATCCAAGATGTTAAATTTTGTGGTTATGTCCTTTAGTTTCCTCTGATCTGTGACAATCTCTAGTCTTTCCTTTTCTTTCATAACCTTCACACGTGTGGAACGTCCCTCAATTCAAGTTTGTGTGATCTTTTTCCCTTGATTAAATTGAGGTTATGGAGTTTTGGGAAAAATACCACAGAGGTGATGTCACCTTCTTGGTGCATCATATCAGGATACAATATGATATTGATATGTCTTTTTATTGGTAATTTTAACCTTGATCACTTGCTTCAGGTGATATCTGCCAGGTTTCTATTACTTTTTCCCCTTTGTAGTTGATAAATATTTTTTGGGAGATACTTTGAGGCTATTTATATTCAAAATATCCTGCTTCTCCTTGAACTTTCTAACTAATGTTGTATTCATTCTTGGATCTTGCTTTCAACAATTAATTCTGTGGTTTTTCTAATGGTGATTTTTATATTTCCTTCATTTTTTTTACATTTACAAATTGGAATTCTTCTGCAAAGAAGAGTTGTTCCTTCTTCCTCATCTATTTATTCAATCATTTATTTATATCTGTATGGGCACATATATATATATACATTTGTTTTATTCTTTGGGTTACAATCCAATATTATCATTATTTATTTTGTTGCTCACATTGTTCCAACTTTGGCCATAGGGAGCTCTTTCTAGTTGGTTCCTGTGTCCTTTTGGAATGTCTCCATTTTATTTATTTTTTACTTAATACATCCTTACCCTAAGTTTATCTCATACTTTCCCTTCCCCAGCCCTGGAGTCTCTACAAGCCCTGGTTCCTTTCATTAGAGACTGGTATTTAGAAACAAGATCTGGGTGGTATAGGTCCTCTCAGCAAGGAAATACATGAATATGTAATAACCCACGTATACATACAACTGTATTTCTTTGTCCATCTGTCTGTATTTATATTTTAAAAAGCATGAACTTATGCTAATGACTTGTTCTGAGAGCCCCCAGCTACACTGGGGTTCCAGTGCCAGAGCAGCTAGCAGCCTTGCTTTAATGAGAAATGAAGGGGAGCGGGATGTGGGTATTTACACTGGGCCTCTCGCAGGACGCTTGTTTTACTTGGAGGTAAACTAACGTCCAGTTGTCTGACCCGTGCCTGGGGTCCTTCACACGGGACACTTGTTTATACTGGCAGCCGCCCTTGTGGCTCTTGTTTGACCCACGTCCAGTCTGTGCCTGACTATCACTTTGGTGCTGGGAGTTCAGCCTTGTGCTCTCCCTGGTGTTCTGGGGAAAATCAGGCCTGGGGCAGCCTCTGGTACTGCAGATGGAAGGTGCAAATTCAATATAGTGCCACAGTAGGAAATAAATTTGAAGATTTTTACTTACAGGGCATACTGAATCAGGAGGGCAGTCCTCTGTCCCCA
>RJWJ010031227.1:0-19332 GCA_004363605.1 Indri indri
TTCTTTCCAGGGCTGTTTTTAAGAAACGTGGGGCTAAAAGTCAACCCCCAAAGACATCTGAAGATGATGCGGGGCCCTGAGTTTACTTGCCGGCCTGACTTCTGAGAAGAATGGGTCCCAGGAGGACCAGGCAACCACTTGGATTTCTCCTCCGAGGCTTTAGAAATGGGCGTATCAGCATGGTATTTGTTGGTGACAGTATGCAGCAAATCCCCAAAGGATTGTGTTCAAATTGAATTCGCTCATTCTTTCATTATCCTATGGATTCATTTATTAGCCTGATATTTGCTGAGAGCTTTCCCCGGGACCGAGAGGGCAGACCAAGCACACTCAGCACCTGCCTCCAGGGCTTAGGTGTGAGGCTGGAGGAAACTGTCTGGACCAGCACCTCTATTCAGAGGTGGCCTCTGAGGCCAGAGAGGGGTTGCTAAGACAAGGTTTCAGGGCTTGGGGCCTTGTTTCCCTAGCAGGATAGTGAACAGCTGGAGAGCAGGACCAGGACTAGCCACTCAGCTAAGAGGGGCTGATTGATTAAACATGGCGAAGATACTCCTTACCCTCCCCATTGTCCTGCTTCCTCATCACTGGGTAGGGTCTGGCCCCTGCCGCAAAGGGGTAGGCACGAGGGTTAAGCCCTGTGATTTTCCTGTGTGCCACCACGATTGCATTAGGTTGCATTGGCCATCAGATCTCCTCAAGTCTGCTACTAGAATCATGTGGGACCTGGGGCAGGAGGACACTGGATGGTTTTACTTTCTTAATGGAATCTTGCAAAGATGTTCCTTTAAAGGGTAGGAGGAGGGAGACAGCACCATTTCTGGACTGTCTGTGTGCTGCGCTGCTGTGTGCTGGTTAGGTCCTCACTCTTGTTTTACATTCTCCTGTAAACCTCTGCAAGTCTGCATAGACGGTGTGAGCCCCGGTTTGCTGACGATAAACAGCAGGTAACTGACAGAGCTGGCTGAAGCCTGTGTCCCTGTCCTTTTCACCATGTTTCCTGGTCCTCTGAGAGGTGTACAGGTAGTTTGAGTAGTACAGGTAGTTTCTGGGATTTACACAAGAAATATCCAGGTGACTGGAACTCCTGGAAATTCCCCTGATAATCCTGGACAGCAGAGGAAGGAGTGTGTGTGTGTGTGTGTGTGTGTGTGTGTGTGTATGTGTATGTATGTAAATCCTGGCGTATTCTCCTGCCCCTGGAGTGAGTGCTAATAAACTGCCAACCTTTACAGCCAGCCCCCAGGTACTCCTACACTGGGATACAATTAAATGGACTAGTTTAACATTTAGTATGATTGTGACTAAAACACATAATTCTGGGTTTGAGGACAACTGTAGCAGACTGGCCTCATTGTTTGATTTACCCACTTGAAATTAGGAACTGTGAATTCTGTAGGCAAATGAAAATTAAGCAGGGTGCAAATTAGCACATTGATCCTACAGTCCAGAGGGCAGTTGGTGCTAATTTTCTTTGCAGGAGGAGGCAGTGGGTAGTGGTAGAAGCAAGTGCCTGGAGATGGAAGCTGTTTGTCACTGCGGGTGGCTCACCACGTGAGATCTTAAGAAACCCATTTCCCCTCCTCGGCTTCAGTTCTTCCATCTGTGCGTTGGGAGAAAAAATTACTGGCTATTTGCCATCCCTTTCCTGGGGC
This sequence comes from Indri indri, assembly GCA_004363605.1. Lineage (NCBI taxonomy): Eukaryota > Metazoa > Chordata > Mammalia > Primates > Indriidae > Indri > Indri indri. The sequence goes on from RJWJ010031227.1 coordinate 1,653, forward strand.
TGCTTTATCCAGAAGGTGCTGTCGTGTTTCTGGGGAGAGGAACGAGTCATCGTCTAGAAATGGTAGAAACCCCTGTGTGAGAGCACGTATGTGTGCAAGGTATTTGCACGTGGATACTTGGTGGTTTTCACCCTTATGGCCTCTCTATGATTCATTCTATCAGGTCCAGAACTCGGTTTTTGTAACCTTTTCCTGAACCTCACTCAGGGCCTGCATGATGACGAGGAGTAATCACGAAGCATCCCCTCCACCTCCCCAAAGGCTGTGCATGTTCTGAGATGTGCAGAGGTGCACCCTGTGACTCCCCGAACCCTTGAAAACAGGTTGAACAGAAATCTGGCCCAAGTGCCTATGTTTTGTGAGGCCCCAGGGCCTGGCAATAGGGAGCAGAGAGGATTATCTCCAGAGAGCTTTGAAACTTGGAACTTAGGCTGCGGTCTCCCTGGCCCCTTTCCCCTGGGGTTTAGAAAGTGCTGGACTTGGTTCAGAGTGACCTCATCGGTGAGGAATTCTTCAGCGGATGTGGGAGTATGACTTTAGGAGAATCAGGTGTTCTCCAAAGAGAGGGGAAGCATATATTGCTGTGATGAATTCCGTCTTTATCTCAGGAACCTGAGTGGCTCCATTCATTCTTGTCCTGAGCTGGAGGAAATGGAATCTTAGGCTGCATTAATAGAGACCCTGTATCTGGAACAAGGGAGGTAAAAACCCCACTCCCTTTGTACGAGTTACTAGACCACACTTGGGGCTCTGTGATTTAGAACGGCACATTGGAACATGTTCAGGGGAGACTCGAGGAGCCCACCCTGCTCTGGGGTGTTAGTGGGAGAACAGAATTTAACCTGGAGAGGGCAAAACTCAGATTTTGATAGGATCTTAAATATCCGAAAGGCTGTTAAGAGGATACATGTATGGTCCCAGAGATCCTAACATTGGAATCTCACCTCTTGGGTGGAAGCTTAGGGGGAGAGATTCTGGTTAATATGAAGAAGAACAAATTTCATTTTGGAGAGAGGGTGGTTTTGCTTAGTTTTTTCCTTGATCATCAAAATGATACATGATCATTGTAGAACATTTGAATAGTAAAGAATTAAAAAAAAATTGATGAAACACCTGTAATATCCCTGTTTAGAAGCAGCCACTATTAGCATTTGGTACATGATCTTCTAGTATTTTTGTGTATTTTATTTTTCTTTACAAAGTTGAAATAATACATAAACAATAATACATACATAATTTTTATGTAAAATTAGAGGCAAAACATTTAACCTTAACCTTTAATAATTTGTGGTAAACACATTTTAGTGGTCTCATAATACTCTGTCATAAAGATGTAGTATCATTTTGTCTAATCATTTCCTCTAATGTGGACCATTAAGTTTATGTCCCAGTTTGTGCTTTTATGGTAAACATTATACATAATGTGTATACATAAAGTTTTGCATGTGTTTCAGATTATTTCCTTGGATTAGGTTCCTAGAAATGAATTTGTCAGGTCAAAGTGTATGAACAACGTAAAAGTGTTGCTATTTACACACACACACACACACACACACACACATATATCTCAATACATATTGTTATATGGCTTTACAGAAATGTTATAACAGTTTACATTTCATATCAATTGAGGTGTTTTTGCTCTAAATGTTCAGAAAGCTTTGCCTCAACTGTCTTGACTAAAAAGGGAATTTACTGGCTTATATAATTGGGGAAAAAATGTAGGGCTATCTTCAGGTATGCCTGGATACAGGGGCTCAACTAATGTCTGTAGGACTCCGTTCTCCCCTCTCTACCGTTAGCAAAAGTGTTGGGTACTAAGGGTGGCCTTTTTTAGGTGTGTGTGGATGCAGTTGAGCCTTGAGTAATGGTGGTATCTTCATGACTAGGAAAGGCAGCCTGAATTACCTAGAGAGGCTATCAGAGGAACCTGCTCATTTTTTTTTTTTTTTGGTTCCATTAGATCTGATTTTGCTGACATAAAAAAGACTGTTTTTCCCATATAGTTTTTGATTAGACAAAGCAGGTGTATTATAAAACCTTAAGGGGTTGTTCATTGGCTCATCTCTTCTTCTCTCTGCTTGTCCGTGTATCTATTCATCCACCCATGCTGGTAATGTAGTGCAGTGAGGCCTGGACTAGGAGTTAACACATGTGGGTTCTCACCCAGGATCCACCACCCATTAGTGCCCTAGTTGCATTGACCATAGCTCGGATTAGGAGCCGGGGGACAGTTTTCCCCCCCGGGGCACATCCTTCAAAGTATCTATTTTTTAGCAATTTTTAGAAGGCAAGGCATCAACATTATGATGTAAAGACATTAGGGGAAGGAATGTGGCAACCACCCAGGGAAGGTAATCAAAGGGTGTTTAGTGCCTTTTTTTTTTTTTTTAATTGATTTGCAGACTCCACCCAAGGATCACTCACCGTGACTTTACAGCCTGACTTTACCTCGGCTTTCTGAATATTTCTTTTTTATTTAAAGGGGCTAATACCAGCTCTGACACTCTCAGGGAATCAAGTGAAATGATAATGCATGCGACATGAGGTGATGTCTTCAGTGCTGGGCACCTGGAGCATAAAAGCAAACTCCACGTTGCTTCTGAATGGGGTTGTCACATCCCATTCAACAGGGCCCCAGAGCAATTGGCCTTTTTCCTCTTTGATCAGGAATCCCAGAAGTTTGGTAGGGTGTTCAAGAAGCACCAGGGTCAGCACAGAAGGATGTGAAGGTGAAGAAACACGTGCCATAAATGCAATGTTTTCTTTGTACCCATTGCCACCCCAGGCCCCCTTCAGCCTGGTGTAGAGTCAGCAGCCTTACCTTGCTGCCCTCACTCCCGTCCTCCACAGTACAGCCAGAGGGCTCTTTCTAGAAATGCACGGCTCCTCGGTGCCACCTGCCCTGCTTCAACACTGCGGTGGTTAATCTGTGCCCTTGGGATGATGCAAACTCCTTCCTGTAGCCCCAAAGGGCACATGCTAATGATCAGACCCTGGCTGACTTCCCCGCCTTATTCTCCCCCTTCCTTCTCTGCCGCTTTGCAACACAGCTGGCCTTTTTTTCAGTAACACCGGGAATACTGTGCTCTCACTTGCCATCAGGCCTTCCCATGTGCTGTCCACTTCTTGACTCCCTATTCCCAAAGCTTTAGGTCATCTTACAGGTTTCCAATTACATGTCACTTCCTCCAGTTTTTGTTGATCTTTTGGTCGGGAGACAACATGTGAAGGGAGGAAAAATGGTTCATTTGTGTTGTCTCTGTCTGGACGGGTGGTGACGGGGGGTGGAGCCCCAGGCCAGCAGATGGCCAGTGGGTGCTGGAGTGGTGTGGCCACTCTGAGCACAGTTGACAGTGGGAGCTGGGAGGAGGGTGCTCTGTGTCCTCCTGTCCCTCAGGCATCAGCCTGTGCATGTCTGCCTTAGGCACGTTCAGTGTTAGTGCCTTTTGTCCTGTAGTGCGGAGTCTCAGCTTTTGATCATTGCAGCTGCTCCCAGCTGTTTGAATGGTTTTCAAAAAGGCGGGTAGAATGTATATGTCAAACTCAGACTTTCTGCATTCCTAGAAATCATTATGAATCTCAATCACCGGGTTGGTGTTGCTGCAATTATCTGAAGACGGTACATGCACATGTGTGGCCGTGGGTGCTTGTGTGGGATGTGAATGGATGGTGATTTGTTTACCGGGTAGGACTGGGGGACTTGGAGAAGAAGCTACTAAGATGTACCCTAGATTTTTGCTGAATTGGATGAGAAGATATCCGGCTTCTCTGTACAACCAAACATTCATGAGGCTGAGTGACACAGGCATCTGAACTGCTTGGTAATACTTTATTTAGCACAAATATATTGCCAGAAATGACATTGCTAATCATTTGGTCCTGGAGATGAAAGCAGAACTGATGCTTAGCTTCTTAAGGAATGAGGATGTGAAAAGAAACCCTTAGAGCCCCGGACAGGAAGTTGGTTCCTGGTGGTTATTCATATAGTTATCAAGCATACATTTATTCCTTACCATGTCAGGCAAATTTGAGCCTGAATGCACATCACCCTATTTCTTCTCCCAAGTACAGGATCTGTTTGAGCTTTACTTTAGGAGTGTTTAAGACATAATCTTGCATTTGTTTTAGTTGGTCTGGATGTTTAGCTTATGGGGAATGGAGCTTCCTTGTGCCACTTGATTGTAAGACAAAGTATTAAAAATGAGCTTGGCTCTCTTTCCCTCCCTGTCATGCCACTGTTTTTTTTTTTTCTTGATAGAGGGTGACTATGAAGTGAATGGGGACCAGAGAAAGCACAACTTATGTTAGATGCTTCTTGAAAATGAGATTAAAAGCTAAAGGGTTTTTCTTTGCTTCTCTCTAAACATCACTCTCTAATACTCACATGTTCATGCTTCTCTTTGCGTTTTTCATCCACAACCACATAACGGTTTTTCCAGGGAGTATTCTTGTGTCATTATTGGATCTTTTTATTAAGTGAGTCTTTGGAGGTATGTTGGAAGGGTGATTGGCACAGAATTATCAGTTGGGGAATTGTAGCTGTCTTGCTTTAGGTCAGCCGTGCTGTAATCCCTACCTTGGTGTATGAGCCATCCTGCAAAATTCTGAACTCTGTAGACCTTGCTTCATGAGTAAGGTGAGGGCTTTTGGGGCTTTTTGTGATTCGTTGGTTGCGTCTTTGGTGTCAGGATGATCATAAAGGTCTTTGGCCACATTATCACAGCAGAGTAATCATTTATACGGTTCAAGCGAAGACTACTTTGGGAGGGACCTGGGAGTCATCTGTTTACATGTCGAAAGGCAAAATAGCAGCATAAAGCTTTTTAGAGAATGTTACACCAGTAACTGGAAAACTCAAGAGGGGAAAAAAGGAAAATGGGGGTGGGGTAGGGAAGATAATGTTCAGCAAGTGGCTAAAATAGCATAAAGGGATCTTTAGTTCAGAGAGCTCTGGACAGGAAAATTGACATGGACATTTCAAATCTATTTCCATTATAAAAAAGTAGCAAAGTCTTCTAGTCTTTTGATTCCCAGCTTGTAGATTTGACTCCTGTGGGTTAGTCAGATTGGTAAGAGGATGGAAACACCTTATAGTCTAGTTCAGTAGTTGGCAGATGAGGTCTGCAGGCCAAATCTGTGCCCCTCCTCTCCTGTGGTTTATGAATAAAGTTTTATTTGACACACAACCACACCCCTTTGTCTCTGACTGCTTTTGCACAAGGGCAGAATTAAGTAGCTGTGCTCGAGACAATCTGTCCTGCAAAGCCCTTTGCTGTCTGGCCTTGTACGGAAAAAGTTTGCCAACCTCTGAAGTTGGCTAAGCCTTGTTACAATAAGAGAAGAGGATTGTCAGGTTTTATATCACAGGGATCTTTTTATTGATATATAAGCAGGCATTATGTGTTATCACTTGCAAGTTAAGTAGGAAAGGAAAGGAGAGTGAAAATTACCCATTGCAGAGGGGCTGTCGTGCAGAGTGCCTGGCACATGACATTGTTACCAGACAAGGCAGCCGTGGTCCGAAGACCTTGCATGCGACCATGGGCAATTCACTTTACCTCTTTAAGCCTTGATTTCTTCGATTCTAAAATGGAGATGAGACGACTTGTCTCATAACATGATTGCTTGGATCCAATGAAATAAAGCCACGAGGGCATCCTATAAATGGTTGGAGGGCTACATAAATAGAAGGGATTAACCAGCACCCATTTGTGCTGTTGCAGCTGCTGCAGATACGTGCCTTGTAAAACTACCCTATTATTTAGAGACTGAGAAATATTTGGATGGCGGTAATGTGCGGCTCTGGGAAAAGCAGTCGCCAGTGGGATTTTTATCACATAATTAGAGGGTATGTTAAACGTGCAAGTGAAAAGGAGCCGCGTGTGCTGCTGCCTTGTTTGAATGTGGACCAGGGATCCTGAGCCTTCTCTCTGAGGATGTCCTAGAACAATGTCCTCTTCCAGTCTCTCTTTGTGGTGCCTGTTTCTGGCCAATGCAAATTCTCGGAAGTTCTAGACATCATGCCGGTGCCATAATGGCCTTAGAAGGCCTTGGAAAATTGCTAACTACCTGCTGGACATCTCTGCTTTGGACACCTAGGTGCTGTCAACTGCTGCATGTGGGGCAAGCTGGAAATCCTGTTCAAGCTGGTTTTTCGTTGACTCACTGGTTTATTTATTTATCCATTCAGTCACTTTCTTCATTTTAGAAGCGGTAATCCCAGGTACTTTACAGGTTGTGGTCAAGGATTGAATGAGATAATGCAGATGGAGTGTTAAGCAAACTATCTGGCGTGGAGCAGATGCTCATTAAATGGTAGTTCCTATTTTAATTTTATTATCCTTTTCTAATTATTTCCATATCCTGTTCCAGGCACAGGAAATAGAGGTAGGAGATAAAGGTGTGTAGGTTCTGGTCAGCCTTGGCTTCTGCCAGCTGGCTGTGGGGCGGGAGGACCAGCCGTGAGCTTGCTTTGTGGGTTTCTCCCAGTTAGGCCGGGATACTCCTGTAGCCCCTTAGCTCAGCCCTTTCACCTGCCAGGGGCCTCCCAGCCGCCTGCCCCAATCTCACCTATCCTCTGAGACCATGCTTCAGGCTCATCGTCTTTCTGATTCATGCTGGCCTACAGTTGTCACGCTTTTCTTGGAGTCCTAAAGCACTTACACACCCAGTTTAACTTAGAGTCACATCCCACCTTGTGTTTTTATAATTGCTTCATGTAGCCTTGAGAGCAGAGACGTGTCTTAGTCATCTTTAATTCTTGAGTGCTTGAAAAGTTCCTGACACATACCTGTGCTCAGTGAATATTGAATTGCATGAATTCTCATTCCATTTAACCATCATTTATCCACTACAAGATGTACTAGTAAATCATCTCCTTTAGGGTTTCTCAACCTCATTAGTACTGACATTTGGGACCAGATAATTCTTTGTTGTGAGGGGCTGTTGTATGTACCATAGTTTAGCAGCATCCCTGACCTCTATGCACTATATGACAGCAGCACTCTCTGGTTGTGACAATCAAATCCCTGAAGGGCAAAATCACCCCTGATTGAGAACCACTGATTTACCGTGTTCTAGACACTGACTGTATCTTGTCTTCTGAGCTAGGTTATAAATACCTTGGGGGAGGATTTTTGTTTTTTTTCCACAATGTGTCTATACTGACCATGGAGTAGAAGTTGTTTTTTTTTTTTTTTTTTGGAGACAGAGTCTCTCTCTCTCAACCTGGCCAGAGTGCAGTGGCGTCATCATAGCTCACTGCAACTTCAAATGCCTGGGTTCAAGCGATCTGCCTGTCTCAGCCTCCTGAGTAGCCAGGATAACAGGCATACGCTACCATGCCCAGCTAATTTTTCTGTTTTTTGTAGAGATGGGGTCTTGCTTTGTTGCCCAAGCTGGTCTGGAACTCCTGGCCTCAAGCGATGCTCCTGCCTGAATCTTTCAAAGTGTTTGGATTACAGGTGTGAGCCACCATGCTCAGCCAGAGTAGAAGTCTTATAAATGTTCGTGTGCTTGTTCTGCTCAGCTCATTTTCTTGGTTGTACCACCTTCAGCTGAGGCTGGGGAGAACAGAAAATTCAAGGCCATATTGATCATCCTCGATTAGCATGTATTAAGTAAATGTTTAAAATTCCCTGGTTTTCATTTTGCTTTCCTTGCTGACTTTTAGGCCTGCAGCCTCTTACTTTCAGAATGCCAACACTGCAAGGGAATGAGCAAATCCCACATTCCCTTTTCAGATGTGCTTTGGAGAAGTTGATTAGTAGTATAGGCTTATGGGTTTTTTCCTCCTATGGAATCCCAGTTATGACCTTGAAACCACACAGGGCTTCTGTTTGCAATTTTCGAACAAGCTTGCTCTCAGTATTTTCTGTGCCCCTTCAGGGATGGGCACCAATGTGGGATTCAGGTGTCCCAGGCACTGAATTTTACCTCAGAGGTGGTACCAGACAACCAAAGGTCAAAGTCCAAGCCTTTAAGTTGGGAGCAGCCCTGGACTGCAGTGTGTGTAAGTGTGTGCATACAGTAGGATGGTATTGAGTGTAGAACACTGTTCTGCTTGGGGAAAATGAGGTGAAGTGCTAGAAAACCCAGTACAAAGCTCTGGATACAAAGAGAGTTCCAATCTCACCTTGGGTGAACCACCAAATGTCTATGAGGACTTGGACAAATCAGTTTTTCCTCTTTGGTCCTGGGTGTCACCTGTGAAGGAAGAGTGATAAACTAAATGATCTTTACGGTCTCTTCTACCACCAAACATTCTGTGACTTGAAAACTTTATCCTGAAGAGACCCCTTCTTTTATACTCATGGAAGAGAAATTGATTAGAGAGTTGGGCCAGGTGCGCCCCCCACCCCCAAACACTTGTGAAGACCATTCTCTTGCCAGCCATGTTCACATAGCCTGGGGGCATTCTTCTGCCCTCTGAGAGCAGAACCAGGTGATGGGAAGGCAGATGCTGGCTCAGTATAACAGGAATCTTCTCAGCGTCAGAGTTGCTGGACAATGAAGAAAGCCTGAGCAGGAAGAAGCTCTGCCTCACTGCGGTTGTCTCAGTTGAGGCTGGTGCAGAGTTGGCAGAGCTTACGGTGTCAGACGAGTGACCAGACTATATGACGCTAAGTCCTTTCCAACCCTGGGAATTTTAAAAAATTGTATTTTTCATTGATTTTCCTTATCTTGATCCTTGGGAGGATAGAGGGACGAGAGATGGGCATACCACTGTCCGAAGACTAACTCTGTGGTAGGGGTGGATGTTAGAGTTATGGCTTTGAGAATGTCACTGTAGCTGTATTTCTTCAACAACTTTGGAGTGGAGAGTGGGCTGAAGTGTAGGGGCTCAGAGATGCGTCGAGTAAACCCCTTCGATCTCTTTGCTGTGGGCCCTGGCTTGCCGGTCACAGGCAGAGTGACTGCCCCTCGCAGCTCTGCTCGCCTCTCCCTGTGGGCTGCCCTGCCTCTCTGAGCCACCTTGTTTTCCCTGCCACCTCCTGTGTGTCTCCTCATGGCTCTGAATCAGCCGTCATGGGAGTTGGCTGTGACTGAGAACCACAATTAATCTACTTTCTCTGGAAATTATTTCTCTCAGGCTCATGATTGTCACATCACCAAATTCTGTGAGGCCAGTGTCTTTCCGTGAAGTCCTTGCTTTCCATGAGAGCATTTTGTGGGGCTCCATGGAGTTGCTGTTCCACTCTGTGATTGACTGGACATACTTATGCCACTTGTAATTACCTCCAGGTAAATGTCTGCTTTGAGGCCACGGCAGGGACTCCTCCCAGCCACTGTTGATAACTGTGCTTCCCCGCCAGTGGAACGGGAGGTCATTTTTATTTGGATAACAGGGTGGGGGTGACATGCCCAGCTCATTCCATGGCACTGGACTTCCTCTTTCTGCTGACTGCCTTTATTTCTTCAACTGAGCTGTTGCAGACAACCAGTATGGCACCGTGTCTGAACTGGCTCTCCTGGGGCTGCAATGCTGCCCACAGGCCTGGGAGCTCTGGACATCCCACCAGTGGAGGGAAGTTGGTCAGCCTGCTGTACCCTGGCCTTACCCCTCCACCCCTTGCTGCCGTTGTGTTCTTGCCATTTCCACCTGCTTCTTCACCCAAGCAGATCTTTATGCAGAGGTGATGAATCTGAGAGGGGCCCATCTGGTTTTGGAAATGAGAGTGAATGGTATTTGAGATGGGGGTGAGCGAGTAGGCCACTTGGATCTCTTATTGTCTTAGCTCAGCTGCTGTAACAAAATACCATAGGTTGGGTGGCTCGAACAATAGAAATTGATTTTTCACTGTTTGGAGGCTGGAACGTCCAAGATCAAGGTACCAGCAGGGTTATTGTCTGGCGAGGACTCTCTTCTTGGGTTGCAGATGGCTGTCTTCTTGCTATGTCCTTACATGGCCTTTCCTCAGTGCACATATGTGGGGCGAGAGACAAAGTCCTTCTCAGGCCACCAAGCCCAGGATTAGGACCATACCCTTGTAACCTCATTTAACCTAATTACCTCCTAAAAGCCCTTTCTCCAAATATAGTCACATTGGGGGTTAGGGCTTCAACATATGAATTTTGGTGGTGGTGGTGGGAACACAATTCAGTCCATAGCACTGATTTATTGGTGATTCCTTTTCAACATCAGAAGGAATATCTTGCCTTCTAGGGCATTAAAAACCCTGTGAGGCAATGGGTTAAATGGCTATCTTCTTGTCAGAACACTTGCTTTCCTTTTTCCCTTGTGTTTTTTCTTTACTGTCTGAGACCCCAAGGGAGCCACTTTCCTTCCTCTCTGTATGGTTCCATTGTTCACAAATAGCTGACTGTCTCCTGGCTAAAGAACACCAGCAAGGATCTAGGGTCCCTAGGTGTCCTGCCATCAGAGGGACTGGCTGAATTATTAAGAGTGCTTGGCCCCAATCAGCCTTGGGAGTGGTTTACATTTAAGTTCAGTGCTTGTAGCCTTTCTCTCCCTAAAGATCATTTTACAGAAAACGAAACAAAGACCCCAACGTTCAGATGACTGGTATGAGGTCTTAAGGCTATTTAATGGCAGAATCAGGAGTATAAGCCTGGCCCATAATCTTGCGTTGATGTTATAGCCGGTGCACTACCTGGCGGATCGTAGGAGACACATTGCCTGTGTTGTTGAGTAATCAATCCTCTCTCATATTTCCCTCTTGTGGGCTTTTCTTCATTCTACGCTTGAAGGGACAGAGAAAGGGTGAAACAGCTCTGGTGTGGCCTTCTCTACAAGGCTGGGAAGGTGTTTCATGACATACAAAGAACCAAGGGCTGTGTGACCAGTGTCTGAGCAGGTCTTCTGTAGATGCCACCTCTTACACTTAATGGCCAGTTAACTTTACTCTTAATTCAGGTGAGTAATTCACTGAGTAAATATTTAGCATCTGTGCTGGATGCTGGGATATAGTGGTGAGCAGAACAGGCTTGCCCTGCCCTCATGGAACATAGTGTAGTTTCTGTGCACCAGTACCATTTACCCTCCCACCCCAAATCCTCATCGATGCATAGGACTGGGAGCCTCTAAGTGACTGGGGTTTGGGATGGGGAATGTATAAGCTCTAACCACCCACTCCCCCACCACCATCCCCCTGCCAGCCCCAATCTGGTAACAGGTGTGTATTTTGGTGGTGGCCGTGGAACAGTGGTGAGGGATATAGCGTGAGACCAGGGGTAATTGTAAAAGCTTGGAGACTGCAGTGAAGCTACGCCCTTCCCTGAAGCAACAACAGTTTAGGGGGTCTAGCTGTGGGTGCAGGCCCAGGAAGGGAGCAGCAGTCGGGGTGGGAGGGTGGTGATGAGACAACTGTGCAGATTGCCCCAGCTCTGCTTCTTCCTGCTGGGACATCTCATCTGTGCTGGACACTCCCTGGAACTTTGGCCTGTGGCTGTCTAGCTTCTCAACTCTCCAGGGAGTGAGTGCTCAGCCCACGGTGGACGGTATCAACAAGTTCAGCTGAATGAGCCTGGAGACTGTGCCTCGAAAGCCTGTCACATGGCTACTTTGAGCTCAAGTCACAAGCTGTGGATTCTTGCTCAAGGCTACCATTTCTGATTCTCCTGAATAATATGGGGTGGATTAGGGTATTGTGTCTAGGCAAAGCAGTTGGAGGACATCTCTTGGGAGCCAGGTCAGGGCTGGCTACCTACCACCCCAGCCTCCAATCTATGTACTATTAGGGAGTCCTGAGTAACCTGAAAAACCCTGGTATGTTTCCTTAGAAAGGAAATGAACTTATGAGCATGACCCCTTTTGCTTTGTTCCATACATATTTAAATACCTTGACAGCTCTCGGCCACAGCACTAACCATAATAACCAACTGCGTTTCCTGTCTCAGACTGTTTCCTTCTCTAAAAATTAGCTCCTTTGTCTTGCCCCTTTAATCTGGTGGTAGTTATAGTAGGAGCTGCCTGGTCAGGAATTTCTGCATTAAGGGAGGAGACTCTCCCACAGATCCTGTGCAGGCATTTTCGCTGACAGGTTGCTGTAGCTGGAGTTGCCAAATACCAGAAGCAGAGACCTTTCACCTTAACCTGGGCTGTGAGCCTTGGAAAAATAGGGATGTGCCCACCCCCTATTTCCTGTCCTCCTTGTCAAATTCCGGTTGACATTCAATTGCCCAATCTGCAGTCATATCAGCCTAATTGGATTGTTTTTAAGTTCTCCTCTGGATGAATTATGAGCTTTCTTGACTTTGGTCAGGCTGCCTGGAGTCAGTCCCAGCTCAGGCAGGTGCTGTGCCAACTTCCCTGGCATGTCCCTGTGCCAGTGGATTTTACTGTCGACCCCTAGCTCTCCCTTGGAAATACCAGGCTTGGAACTCTGGAGAAGGCGCCGCCGCCACTCGTGTAGTTCTGAAAGGCTGCCTTTGTCCTGAGGAATGCCTGTCCGAGCGAGGCCTGATAAATAGCCAGCTCGTTTCTCCTGTAAATTAAAATGAAAGAGCCTCGCCTGCGAGAAGTAACTTTACTTGTCTCTTCTTATCTTCTTTATTCAAGCCTATTTAATGAACATTTATTTAAGACCTAAAATCTAGCATTGTGCCAGGCACTATAATAAGGGACATAAAGTAGAAGTTTGTGGTCCCTGCCGCAAGGACCTAAGGCTTTTTGGTGAAGGCAGGGCGTACGCACATGAAACCGTCAAAGGATATATAAAACGGCATTCAATTAAATGCCACGTGAATGAGATTTCTTCTTTGGTGTGCCTGTGGACTAGAGTTTTCTTTCCTGTGTCTTTCAGAGATTTTCATTTATTTCAGTGTCTTTAACATTTGTGAATTTGCACATTCATTCATTCATTTCATTCATTCAATAAACATCAATTTATTGTTTCTTCTCTGCGAGTCCCTGTGCTAAGTACTACAGACAGAAAGCAGGGCCTTCAACAAGCCCACAGTCTAGGTGGAGAGAGAAGGAAAGAGGGAGATGATACGGATGGTAGTAAGTGCTGTACACAGGAGGAGTAAAACGCCGTGGGAACTAGAGGATGGAAGAGCTACTTAGCGTCTGGCTTTGATGTTACTTGATAATTCGTCTTCTGTTCAAAAATAATTCTCGGTGTTTCTCTTATCCTTCCACCATTCAAATGGCTGATTAACCAGTTTCTGCCTGTTTCTGCCAACCTGCATACTGTCTTAATTTTGTGGACTATCCTTTTCTTCATTAGTCACTGTATATTTCTCTGCCTTTCATCTTATATTGGATTTTTTGTTATTTTTTATTGTGTTCTTGAAACACCACACAGAGCTATTATTTTGCTCAATTTTCTGTTTGGAATTATCCACCATTTTCTTCCACAAAGAACGGCTGACAGCATGTGGGAGTTCTATCTACATGTTTAAATTCGTCGTATTTCTCTATTCCTGTTATAGTTGCTTCAAGTTACTAATTCACCATTGTTTTATTAATGAATTCTTAAAATTGTTTTTGAAAATGTCAGTTCTCCCCCCACCCCCCTTTAGACTCAAGCAGGGACCAGTGCAATAATTATAAAATATTGCAACCTCTTTACAGAACATTTAGGAAACAGGAAAAACGAGTACTCATGATCTTACTATCCTTATCTCGTTGGCATTTTGGAGCACCTGCATGTAACCTTTCTCATGTACATGTTTTCTCTATGTAATTGCACCCCGGGGCTGTCCCTGGCCATGGCCTGGTCTGTGTGTCTCCCTGCGTGGGGGTGGTGAGTGGAGACAGTGCACTCTCATTCCTGCTCCAACAATAAGCTGTTCCTTTACCCTCCCCTCCCACTTCCCTCCTAGTCCATTGACACTTGTTTACATTCCTTTCCCTCCTCAGGTTGCTTTCTCATTAGTTGCTCCTTCCCTGAGCCACCTGTGTCCCATTTCTATTCTCGTCTCTGCTGGGGACCTCCTTTGGCTGCTATGTGCTGGGCCTACCTCCTTCACACAAAGATTCCTCCAGGCGAAGAATCTAGGCTGGGACTGGGCATTGTATCAGGGTCTGTGCACACTTAACTCTGCCCTGGCCAAAGCAATGGGGAATCAGTGCTGTTGATGGAAGACATTAATGACACCTTTGAAGGTGGTTTTATCATTGTCTGGATAATCCTTGGACCACTTCCTTTTTAGAGTAGGTTTTAAATCTTAAAATTGGACTCTTGTTGACTTGCATTTTTGTCTCAGCCTTGCCATTAAGCCCCACTGTATCTGAAGTCACTGAATCTCTGTGCTTTGCTTTATTCATCTGCAAAATGGGGGTATTAAATTTGTCCTGTCAGCCTCATATGTGTGCTTGCAGATAGCATGAAAAGTCTATAGTGGCCTGGCATGGTGGCTCATACCTGTAATGTCAGCACTTTGGGAGGCCAAGGCAGGAGGACTGCTTGAGGCCAGGAGTTTGAGACCAGTGTGGGCAACATAGTGAGACCCCATCTATACAAAAAATTAAAAAATTAGCTAAGTATTGTGGCATGCACCTGCAGTCCCAGCTACTCAGGAGGCTGAGGCAGGAGGTTGCAGTGAGCTATGATTGTGCCACTGCACTCCAGCCTGGGTGACAGAGTAAGACCCTATCTCTAAGAAAAAGAAAAAAAAAAAAGCCCATAGTAATGAATTACATTTGAAAAGAGAAGTATAAGCATTCTAATAAGAATATTATGAGAACATTGACTGTGTCCCCAGGCAGCCCGGGTTCACGTCTTGGTACTACAGTTATTAGCTGTTTGACCTTGGGTGACTTTCTTAACTTCCCTGTGCCTTGATGGGTAAGGCAAGGTAACAGTATGTTATAAGCTTGTGGTTTTGGTGGGATTAAATGAGTTAACATATGTATTAATGTAACGATTTAAAATTGACGGGTCCAAAACTGCAATTACTTTTGCACCAACCTAATAGCATATTTGAAGGAAACCTAGGCACATTTGCAAGTATTATTATCGTGGGTGCGTTTATCACTTACAGAGGCCTTCTGTCATCATACCTTTTCCTGCTGTTTAAGGAAGGAGCCCCAAGTGACTGACTTGGAGGGGAGGAAGGGCATTCGTGTGTTTTTGGTGCCAGTTGTGCGTTGAATGCAGCTTGGTACCTCTACGTTCCCTTTCCTTTACCTGAAGAAACTGAGGCTCCGAGAGACAAGCCTAGCAAGACTCAGAATCTTCGGTCTGACTCCGAATGGGTGCTCCTTTCACTGTACCAGACCACTTCCCACTTGGGTCCTGGAACATCTGTTGTGGGTTTCTAGCTCAGCTACTGCTGCGTTCTAATGAGTGTGGGCGTCCAGTGATCATTGGTGCCAACGAGACAAAGCATCTGTGGCTGACTCACAGATGCCAGAACAAAGGACGCAACCTCCACTTTAACCCTGTGACTGATGAAACCTGCCCACACCTTTCTCTTTGTCCTTCCCTTTTCCGTGCATTTCTCTGTGATTTGGTCAGCGTTGGCTCCTTGAATCAACGTTCGGCTGCTCTACTGCCTGGGTCAGTAGACAGGTTTATGACACTGTCTGGAGATGGCTTCGTGCTAGTTGCTGAACTGTCTCAACTCAGCTTCCTTCCCACCCATAGACACAGTGGCAGGAATAATACTGACTGCCCTGTATTGAGCATCTGGAACTTTGTATGATCTTGTTTATTTCTCATAGACAATTGTGAGGTAGGCGGTATTGTCCTCCTTGGTGCAGAAGAAGAAGCTGAATTTTGGAGAGATGGACTAACTTCCTCAAGGTATCACAGCTAGTAAGTGACAGAGTTAGGACTTGAACCTGGGTCTCTCTGTTCCTGGGGGCCCCACCCTCTGAGTCCATCAGAGCAGTTCCACTTTTGGCTGACTTGCAACGTAAGCTTCCAGAGAAGATTCTATTTGAAGCAGTTCCAGTACTCTTTGAAAAACACTACTCTAGGAGAAAGAATCCCTGGCTGGGAGCCTCACGGCCTAAGGCCCTGCTCTGCGTTTATGCAAACTCACTGTCCGTATTAAGCCTTAGTTTCTCCATATGTGAAAGTGGGACCACACGATCAGCCTCAACAACGTCAGGCTAACGAATACGCTGCCCTAATGAGAACGCTTTGAGCTTTTTCACCTTTGGAAACCAAGCCTCTTTGGTTATGCCTTGAGCGATCACAATAAGGATTTTGTAACGATAATAGGTGTGACTACTATTCTACTGTTGCTCCCACTTCTACCATCCCAGGCCAGGTCCTGCAGTTGTCATTTGTCAGCAGATGTTGTGAGAATGTTCTTAGGACTAATTTGAGGCTTCCTAGTGTCTGGGGGAGCTCATCACACATGTTGCTTGCTGGTGAGCAGTAGAACTGTCCAAGACCAATTTCCCTGGCTGAGTGGCCCCCTGAGTCCAGGCTTCTGCTGTTGCTGGAATCCAGCCTACTGGGGAGTGGAGTAGGTCGTCAGGAGTGTGCAGGGCGCCCTGTCCCGCAGGGAGCTGCTGCCAGGCACCGCCTCTGCAGCGGACAGATGCAGCTCTAGGCACTGCAGCTTCTACTTTGCTTTTGCAGCCACTTTCAAATTTCTCTTCTCTGCCCTACCGGGCTTGATATCACCAGAGCATTTTTTAATGGCTTGGCCTAAAATGGGTTTTCACTTAGTTTTTGCACTGCCTTAGGACGTTCGGCACTGAGCCCAGGTGAAGGTCTCACGTGTGGCAGCGGCATAATGTGCACGTGAGGTGTTGTCATGTAGTGGTTAACAGCTTGGGCATTAAATTACATCTGGGTTTCAGTCTCGACTCCGTTATTTACCAGCTGTCTCTCGCTGAGCAGGCTCCTTCACTTTTCCAGCCCTCCCTCTTTACTTGTAAAGCGGGGGTGAGTATACCCACCTCATTGGGCCGTTGCCATTCATTTTGCAATCCACAAGAGCTTCAAACGGTGCCCGGCACGCTAGGTGCTTAGCAATATTAGCTATTGGTAGCAGTCATCTCTGAGGGCACGAGGAGTCGGACTTAAACCTCGAAGTTATCTTTTTAGGCCTTGGATAGCCTCCTGCTTCCATCTTCTTTCATCTCATAGGCCCCAGGAATCTGGTCCTTTTGCCTCCTTCCTCCCCCCACCCCCTCAAAAAAAACAAAACACCTGTCACCCATTACCTGTTCCTCTCTACCGAGGTGCTGTGAATCAAGGTCCTGGCTTTTCATTTATCCTTTAGTCTCTGTTTCCCCTTCCCTTCCCTGACCAAAAAAACAAAACCCTTTTTCTTTTCAAAGGGTTACTGTTGCTGGCATCATCAAGGAAACAGATGGGGCACAATAATTATTCTTTCAAATAACTGCTGGAGACAGTGTTAATCTTCAAAGTGGTTTGTTGCCCCTGGTGGGATGAACTGAGTTCTAGAGAGAGCAGCCCTGAAAACCTTCAGCCCTCTAGGAAATTTCCTCTTGTAGGAGTAATTGGGTTTCAGGCTTTCTTCTGTGTTTCTCTTGACTTGGTTTGCTAGCACTGCTGCTTGAGGGAAAGATCGATGGCTTGGAAAAACGTTGCCTGTAACCTTACCTTTCAAGAAACAGCTTTTATCTGCTTGTGCCACTGGGAAAGAGTAAACATTGACATATTAAGTGAAATAACTTCTGGGTTTTTTTTTTTAACGCGTGGACATGAGTCAGAGATGCTGTAGGAACTGGGCTGCTCTTTCCTTCTGCATAACGACCTCCGTGTCTTTGATTCAGCTCGAATCT